>CM033469.1:49565589-49640589 GCA_019447015.1 Hymenochirus boettgeri | reverse complement strand
ACTTTAATTCATCTTTTTTTCAGGATATATAAAAAAATGGCAGCCTTCACTTGCTTGGGTTAATGTTGCAATTACAGGTGTTTACAAATGAATAAGATAGAGTGTTATAGCATAGAGTTTTCTGTTCTTTCCCTTTGTTTTATCAGAAGGGGTCATCTGTCATTGATGGAAATGGCAAAGACTTTTTGTGCATTGAGTTATGTATTGTTTGAATTGGCAGCCCTGTTTGGTCTTGCTCTGTGACCAGGGTGCATTGATTGCAAAGGGCAGACATTCAGTCTACGTCCCATCTGTTCTTAGTCCGCCCAGCCTGTGTTCACTTCTTTAGATTGTAAATTCGATGGTTAGTTTGTTCTTGACAGTTGTGAACCTTTAGTTTGTTTAAAAGGAGAGACAGAAAAAAAAATAGGGGAGGAGATTGTCACAGCAAAATATGATTCTGCCAAAAATTACACATCTAACTCCTCTGTATCAATAAACTGACCCTTAAATAAAATGATCATACTTATAGAAATATACTATAGACATATTACTAATTTATATTTAACAAATAAAAACAGGAAAATGTTTTATCCTATTCCTTGCTATTATCAAAGGTATTTTTTTCTTGAAGTTTACATTTTGCATTGAATTATAATGTATCTCTCATCTGTATTTTTATTTCTATGAAAAAAATTTTATTGTTGAAAATAGCTTATATTTCTACACAATAAAGATTACAATTGAAATAACATTGAATAGATGTTTATATCTAACATGTCATTGTAGTTTCTATATCTTAATTTTCAATACTCTATTATCTACTTGTATGTATGTTCATTTTCAACATTTAGTTATTATCTAATAAAACATTTTAACTCTGTTTAAGTTATTCATTCTATTTCTGTTATTTTAATTAAATAAAGTTTGATTTACATAAGTTGTCTCTGTTTCTGTGATTTTATCACCATTTTATCGGCACCATGAGGATGACTGAAATTCCAAAATTTTAACTTAAAGGATAAGTGCACTGTTAAATCAAGTTATGTTCATTTGGAAGCTGCAGCTTTATAAATACCGTTGCCATTTTTTCCCCCTATGTCCCTCCAGAGCCTAGCTTTGTGCCTTGGAAGTTGCTGACATCTTGTTACTGGTTTGCTGAATGTTAAGCTCCGCCCCTCTGAGATTTCCTCGATTTCTCCTGCTTGAGCCTCAACAGTAAGCTGTGGAGTTCCGTGCACTCTCCTGTTTGAGCACAAACAGTAATGCCTGTGAGTTCCGTGCACTCTCCTGCTTCAGCCTCAAACAGTAATGCCTGTGGTTCCATGCACGTGATGGAAACTACAAGCATTTACTGTTTGAGGCTCAAGCAGGAGAGTGCACGGAACTCACAGGCATTACAATTTTAGGCTCAAGCAGGAGAGTGCACGGAACTCACAGGCATTACTGTTTGAGGCTCAAGCAGGAGAAAATCAGAGGAAATCCAAAGGGGCGGAGCTTAACATTCGCAAACCAGTAACAAGATGTCAGCAACTTCCAAGGCACAAAGCTAGGGAGGGACATAGGTAAAAAAAATATGGCAACAGTATTTTAAAAGCTGCAGCTTCCAAATGAACATGACTTGATTTTACAGAGCACTTATCCTTTAAGTAGGTTCCTCATCTTTTTGAGCTAGACCAGCCCATATCATTTTATTCACTAATATCTTCATTACTAGTGACTGGGTCCATATGGATCAGCCATGCATCCCATATTTTCTCATATCTAGATAATACATTTCTGGCTATAAATACAGATTTTATAATATAGCCACCAAATCTTTGTTGGAGATGGTGATTTCCAAGAGGTGGCTATTAGTGACCTGGTACGTGCACATATATAATGATATAATTTATTTCTGTCGTGTTATTGTCGAATAATGCTTCCCACGGATTGAGAACTAGTGTGGTTTTCATGATATGATTCATCAGAGAGTAGCTAATTTCCCATAGTTTGTCAGGACATGACCATCAACTATAGTGGTATAGTGGCATTTTGTTGGCATTGTCAGAAACACAATGGGGACAATGAAGGAGATATTTTCTGTAGTTTGGTTGGGGAGATAAACCAATTATGGAGGATTTTAAAACTTTTTTCCTGGAGTAAAATATTGCTTGAACATTTTCTCATATTGGAGGCTAATTTCTTCCTCCGTTTTCTGTAGTCCCAGCCATGATTCCCATTTAGACTGCATAGGAAGTCTGGTGAAAGGTTTGTGTTGTGTGATATTAGTGTTTTTTTATGTCCATTCGGGTTGTTAATTGCTATGTTTACCAGTGGGGAAAGGTGAGGTGAGGGGTGTTGGTTTGTATTTTGGATACGAAATGTGCTAATTGATAGTATCTGTACCATTCTTTATTATTTAGTTTCCATTTTGTTTGAATTGTTTCCCATGACATTAGTTTCCCATCTAAACATAGGTGGGGTAGCCATTCTATTCCTTTAGTATACCACACTTTCCACTCTGATTTTTTATTCCCTGGTGGGAATTCAGGGTTGTAAAATATTGGAATCATTAACGATTGATATGAAGAAAGCTCATATTTCAGTTTGGTTTGACACCATTGTTTTATTGTGTGTTTTATAATTGAGTTGGTTATTTCTATGGATTTGTGGTTGGCTAACCAAAGAAGGTTAGGTAGTGGGATTTGATTTGTCATGTTTTGTTCCAGTTCTACCTATCTCACTGTGTGGGTGGGCATGTGCCACTGTTTTTGGGCAAGGTGGGCAGCCAGGTAATATTTATTGAGATCTGATAAGTTTGCTCCTAGTTTGTTGAGGGTGGTTAATCTTATCCTTGGTTTGCGATTTTGCCAGATAAATTTGGTAATATCTGTATGACATTTTGTTATATCTTTTTTGGGAAGTGGAATTGGGAGTGTTCTAAATAAATATAGCCGTTTTGGGAGAATTGTCATTTTGATAGTGTAGATTTGGCCGAATAGGGAAATTTGATATGGGGTCCATTTATGGAGTAGTTGTTTGATCTGTTTGAACATTGGTGGGAAATTTTTCTTTTATAGGGATGTGGGATTAGCTGATATATTTACTCCTAAATATGGGATATGTGATGTAGTCCATTTAAGGTTAAATTTTTTTTAAAATTACGTTTCTTCTAGGGGAGAAAGATTAATAGGATAAAGCAACAATTTGGAGCAGTTATTTTAAACCCTGATATTTGGCCAAATATCTCAAGTAGCTGAAATAGTTGATGTGGGATAGTTGTGATAGGGATACTTGTGAGTTTTGTAGTGATAGTAGCGTATCGTCTGCGAACATTGCTATTTTGTATTGTGATGGTCCTACTGTGATTCCTGTTATATCTGGGTGATTTCTTATTGCTTGCGCTAGAGGTTCCACACATAATGCAAAGAGCAAGGGGGAGAGTGGACACCCCTGCTTAGTTCCATTCTGTATTTGGAAAGTATCTGAATGAAAAACCATGTTATGTACTGTGGCTGTCGGGTTTGAATATATGGAATTGATTAAACTGAGGAAATTCGGTGGGAAATTATAGTATTTTAAGATGTTTTTCATGTATGTCCAATCAACTCTGTCAAATGCCTTTTCTTGCGTCAAGTTCCAAAAAGACGTGTTGGATGTTTAGTAGTTTTTGTGTAGTACATAAGCTGTATATTTCTTCTGTTGTTTGATGGTGTTTGATAAAGCCTGATTGATCGGGATGTATAATATTAGGTAGAATTGTTGAGAGTCTATCCGATATTATTTTTGTTAATAATTTGATCTATATTGATGAGGGATATGGGACGATAATTTTTGTAGCAAGTGGAGTCTTTTCCAGATTTGTGGATTACAATTATATTAGCTTTTAATAGGTCTGGGTGTATCGGTTGGTTGTTGGTGTATTTTGGTTAAATAGGGTGTTAAGGTGTGGTATTATTTGTTGATTGAATATTTTATAGTAAATGCTGTGTACCCATCTGGGCATGGGATTTGCTAATTTTGAGTTGTTTAATGGCTCTTGTTATTTCTTGATTTGTTATAGGACAGTTTAAAAGATCTCTGTCTTGGTTTGTAAGTCTGTTGTATTCAATTAGATCAACTGGACTTGAAATGTAGTTCTTGAAGACGTTTCCTAGTCATCCGACTGGCTTTCTCAATTCAGAATGACTTGTACAAGAATCTGTGGCAATTATGTACCCTGGAAAATCCCAATTAGCATATCACAGCCAGGTGTTAAGTGCGTGATTGGATAGTGGCTAAGAGGTGTTATAGGAACGCCCAGAGTAAGGTGTTAAAACAGCATTGTACATGGCAGACAGTTGGTGTCGAACCCCCCACCTCTGTGTTGTTCGGTTTAAAGCAGACAGGGATATGATGTTTTTTGAAAATCCCATATGTAGCAGAAGAATTTTCAAAAAACATCGTATCCCTGTCTGCTTTAAACCGAACAACACACTGAGGCAGCAATTGGTACATCCGAAAGACCCAATACCTAAACACAAGAAAAGCGACATCATATATGCAGTGCAGTGCAGTGAAGAATGCTCTGATTTGTATGTAGGTGAGACCAAACAGCAATTGCATCAACGTATGGCCCAGCACAGAAGAGCCAATTCCTCGGGTCAGGACTCAGCCGTGTATCTGCATCTTAAGGATAAAGGACATACCTTTGAAAATTGTAATGTTAACATACTGGCGAAGGAACGTGACTGGTTCAAGAGAGGTGTTAAGGAGGCGATTTATGTGAAAATAAAGAAACCAAGCCTAAATAGAGGTGGGGGGGGTTCGACACCAACTGTCTGCCATGTACAATGCTGTTTTAACACCTTACTCTGGGCGTTCCTATAACACCTCTTAGCCACTATCTAATCACACCCTTAACACCTGGCTGTGATATGCTAATTGGGATTTTCCAGGGTACATAATTGCCACAGATTCTTGTACAAGTCATTCTGAATTGAGAAAGCCAGTTGGATGACTAGCGAAACGTCTTCAAGAACTACATTTCAAGTCCAGTTGATCTAATTGAATACAACAGATATACCATGACCTGGATGAATGAGAACCTTCACAAGCTTGGTTTGTAAGGTGTGGGAGTTGTAGTGGGGCAAGAAATTGTATTAGGTTGTCCGTATAGTCTGAATCTTTCGTTGTTGTGTTGCCGTTGCATAGGCTTCAGTAATAGTTTTCGAAGAGTTTTATGATTTTGGTTGGGCCGTGGGTGAGGTTGCCATCTTGTTTTCTTAGTGGAAGTAGTCTATTGAGTGTCATTCTATCTCTAAGTTTTTTTTTGCCAGCATTGAATCTGGTTTATTGGAGAGTGCGAAGAATTTTTGTTGTGTAAGTTTGATTGCTTTTTCAGCTCCTTTTGTTAATAATTGTGTTAGTTGAGATCTTAGTTGTGTTAGTTTTGTTTTTTTCTGATTCATTGTGGTTCCTGACGTGTAGGATTTCTGTTTGTTTGATTTGTTGTAGAATTTTAAGTCAAGTGAAAACAAGTTCCTCCTGTGTTGTAGGGTTGGTTTATTATCAACCAGTCTCTGGAATGCATATTTGCTCTTTTTGAAAACATAGAGATTTGGTTTAAGATAGGTGTGTTTCTGGTTTATTTATTATCAATGTCTCATAAAGAGTGAACATTAATGTCTTCTTTAGAATCTTGCCTTCTGCTGGGAAAGAGAGTGTTTTTTATCTTTCCTGTTTTCCATGGATTTAAAGGTTTTCACCTGTTAACGATCAGCTTAGTTCCACAGAGCATAGGGTAATGTGGGGGAAAACATCCTGGTTCTATTTCTCTTAACTCTTAAAAGGAGAATTTTCAGATAAGTAGGACAGAGTATTAGTGGTATGTTTCTAGATTAGATTCCTCTGGGGTAAGACGAAAGTTCTTATCAAAGTTGTTTCTGGTTCCAGTTTTATAAATGGAGTATGAGTGAAAGTCTCAGGTTCTACGATTTTGTCAATGTTATCAAACCTGAGTCCGAAGGGGTCTGTATACATTATTTTGGGGAAATATGGATGATGGAAAACATTGTTTGAAATGAACAGGTAGACTTTCGAATAATAGTCTGTTGATTAGTTCTTTATCCTCTAATGATATTATTGTAGGATCTTGACATCAGCTTTGGATCCAGTTTACTTGAGGTTGAGCAATCCTGTCTGGGTCGCTCCTGGGTGGTGTAGGGGAGGTAGCCATTATTTCCAGTTTTCTCAGCATTATTTGGCTTTCCTCTGGGTTGGTTGCCATTGCTGCTTTTCCCTCGTGGGTTGCGTTCAGTCGAAAAGGGAAAGCCCATTTGTATCTGATCTTGTAGGCTACCAGAATTTCTATTGTTGGTTTCATTGCTCTCCGTGTATGAAGGGTTCTGGGAGCTAGATCTTGGTAGATATGAAGGAAGATGTCATCAATCTCTGGTGGGCCTTGCATCCTTGCTTCCCGTGGCATGCCTTGCTTTCATTGGAAGTAGTGTAGGCGGCTGATAACATCCCTGGGGGAGCCGTCTATGTTAGATGGAGGTCTTAGAGCTCTATGAGCTCTATCAATAAGCAGAAGATGTTCTGGAATGTTGGGCGCCATTTTATGGAACAGGGCCTTGAGGTAAATATGTAGATCCATCACTCTCTCCGGTATGCCTCTTGCAAATCAGTTAGGAGCTGGATCTGTTTTTTTAATTTCATCCAGGTTGGTACTGACCTGGTAGCAATATTTTGCGGTCGCCGTCTGCTGGGATTCGAGTGAGGAGACTCGGTCTCCCAGTACACATACCTCTGCTTTTATCTCTGTCAAAGTCTTTTGGTGGGCTGAGGTGATGACCTGTTCCAGATTATGGAAGAGATCGTTGAGATCCTTCCTGGTGACAGGATTTTTAGCTTGGTCTGCAGGCTGGTTCTTTTGCATGCCGCCATGTTGGTTGGGCTGGGCCTGTTCCCCCCAAAGCACAAAGTTCCCCAGATCACCTTGTTGGTCGCTTTTGGGTTCCTTAGTGTTATTTCTGGGACCCATACTGCCTCGTGGGTCAATTTGAGGGGTTAATCCGGGAGCAGTGGTGAGGTATTTAGGTGGATTCCCCCTTGCTCCTTCCCCACGTGTCCATCTCCCTTCCCTGTCAGGCTCTGCCCCCATATTTTTTTTACATTAAATTTTTAATTATTATGAATAAAACTGTAAAATGGACATCTTGGCTAATGGATACAACTTATAGGGGACACTTTAATTGATTCCCCACAAAAGAATGCAGGACTGCGGCAAAGTTCACAGAACAGACAGATTTGACACAGAATAGACAGGGCGATGCACCAAAGGGCGCATCGCTCCTGATTTGGAGTTAAAGTTGCGCTAACCGATGTTATATCGGTTAGCGTGACTTTAACTCCTTCCTTGCGGCAGCTGCGTGGCTAACGCGAAAGTTAACAGCGCAAGTGATGTTATATGCCAAAATCGGCATTTTATTGCGGCACTCTCAACGCCAGCTAATAGCTGTTATATGCCGCTATCGGCATATAACATCGCCGGGCTGTTTGCACCGGTTGCCGATAGCGGTGATCGGTGCATCGCCCTGTTTAAGGGTTGAAACTGAAATTCCATGTCAAAATCGTAAAATTTCACTGACCAAACTTTTGAAACTGAAATTTCGAATGTAGTTTCAAGGCGAAACCAGATTTGGGTTGAAACTTAGGGGACATCCTTATTCACAAATAAAAAGATGGATCACATCATATAACTGTACCTAAAGCGATGATGAAGTGATTCATGACTCGAGTATCCCATGCACCATAGGGGGCCTATTGCTACATTTCCCCAGGCTATTTCTCGCTGCTGTGAATTTATCCAGTGTTGTGTTTTTTTTTTTTGCATAAACACTGCATTCAGTGTACAATGGTCAGTGACTGTTCTAACTAAAATCAAAGGAAACAATAAGTCAAGCTGCACACTGTATTCAGATATGCTCAGTATAATTATAGCACATGGGTTTCTATTACTTTTTTGCATGGGATTTATTTATAGAAAGGGAACTGAAATATATAAATACTGAACCCAGCTCAACTGTATTAAAATTGCCTTCCCACTTGGCAACCTGCTGTTGGGTGCTCCTGGCCTAATGCATATTGGGCTGTACCAAAACCTTTTTTGTGGATGTTAATGTTCCTTTTATAGTTGGTATTATCATTGATATACGTTTAATTCTTTTGTTCTAGTAAAACTGATTCGAGTATAAACTGAGGGTAGAAAATATGAACACTAATGCAAACCTGTAATTACCCACCAGACAAAACTGTGTGTATTTAAGTATTAAGTAAAAATATGTTTTTTATTATATTACCGATAATAACAGTGGTACAGTAATAGCCCCTAACCCCCCACACACAATGGTTGCTTACTAGCGCTGCTATGGTCAGGTGATGTGCTCCTTAGGTGCTCCTCCCTGTCTGGTGATGCCTGAGGACAAACGCGGGACATGCCGTATGTGCGTAACTTACGTGCTCGCGCCTACACCTCCCAACTGCCTCCCGACTGCTCCGCTCTCCTTCGGCCTCTTCTTATTGCGGACGCATTTGGAGTTTGATGCGTCTGCTACAGGTACCGGTCAGCGTTTTCCTTCTTCCTCTGAAAACTGCTTGTGACCCGAGTATAAACTGAGGAATTTTAAAATAGAAAAACCTCAGTTAATGCTCGCTTATATACGGTATATCTAATTCATCAAATCGGATGAAATATGCTTTAGAGAACATGTGGTCACACAGTGAGAGGTTTGATCTTCAGGTGTCTTACATTAAAATGCTGCACTGGCAGGTGTATTGGATAGTTTCAGCAAAAGGCTGAATGTCTTAAATAATCAGTATTTCCCATATTAATGCAAACATTTCCAGGGATGTCCAGGAATTCTTGGGCCATTTGCACCCACTTCTGCTGCAAATTCGATTTAACGAGGCTCGACTGAACATCCTTTTCGGCCGACAAATCACCCATAAACGCCAAGATTGTTGGGCAAAACGGGCGCTAATTCTCATTGTGCGTCCTGGGCCAGCCCCCATGATCGCACGTGTGTATGACGTTTTTATTAAAACTTTAACAATGAGCAATGCCTATTCTTATTGAAGGACATGGCCATTTTCAAGCCATCTTCCTTGTAGTATTTCCTTATGGCAGCAGACTGATTTTTAGGCCGCAGCTCCTATTTAGGCTTTTCCCTGATCTATTTGAAATATTATAATATTCTATAGTACAACACATTGCTTTGTTATTTTTCCCAATAACATTTTTCTTTTCTTTTTTTCCTCGATTGAAGGCATACTTCTCTTTGTGCCCTACATGATTTTCTTAACAAACTAAGCTCTGTACTTTACAGTGCCAAGCCTTTTGTGATTTAAACTTTCCTACTGGAGACTTAGTCGGAGGCAGTGTTCCATTTCATTCAGTAAAAGCAGAGAATGCAAATATGAAAAGACCTCGGCAATATGGCAGGACGCAGATTTAACCTAAATGGATCAATGGTTCTAAGAACTCGCATTGAGAAAAGCAAAAAGCCATTTCAATCCACATAGGAACAAATCAGGCATTAAGAAAAAAAAATCTTTGTCCGCTGAAAATGAGGATTAACGTAAACCAGAGCTTTAGAAGAATTGGTAAGTGTGTAATTGAACCTGCCTAGTACCTGAAATAAAAGGCAACGTTGAGTGTTCAGTATCAGTTCCTGAACTAATTACCCAAAAATCACTTGCTGGACCTGTACCAAGTATTGTCCGATCAGCTTTCATTGGGAGTGCTATAGCATGGAGAGCAGGAAAAGTAGACTAAATAAGGGAAGAAAAGGAAAGTATAGAACACAAGGTCTTGTTTTATGTTCACTCTTTGACCTTTTTATTACTCAACAAAGATTTCAAGTCTTGTTCATTGATCTCCATTGTTTAAAGCAACACATCAAACGTAAAGCTAAGTGAAGTATAATTGTTTATGTTTTTAATGGTAGAGAAAATGTTGAACTGATCTGGGAAGTTTTACTGAATGGGTTATTGATTTGCTTTTTTTCATTGATAAAATGGGAATTTTCCCACATCATAGATGGCCATTCCACCTGCTCTGTTTAAACTGTGCATGCCAGCTGGTTAGTAAGAATCTGAGGCTACAAATTACAATTATCATTTGTTTCATTTGAAATATAATATAGTTCTAGTGCTAGGCCTACATTAAAGAACTTCCATGAGACCCTTGGCCGTTTGTTGCATGTGTTTGTCATGATCGGGAGTCAGTCAGGGCTCAGAGGTCTGTGGAACATCTTTAGTCTAGTTGATCTGACTGAATACAACAGATATACCATGACCTGGATGAATGAGAACCTTCACAAGGTAGGTTTACCATATTAATCAGTCCTTAAGATAAATATGTCAGTAAATCTTATCATTACTATTTAAATGGGCAGGATGATCGGTCACCTACACCAACAGATTAGATCAGTAGATCTGGAAAGAAGATTGTTAGCCTGAAGTCATTCTGTGTGCACTAGGACATAAGCAGGTTATACACCGGTCAATCTTTCCCAATCTATCCCAATCAATATTGAAGATTGATCTGACAGGCTGGATGCTTGACCAAGTGATTGTCGCCTGTAATGGTACATCACCATTTTGTTCTAAACGGATCGGCCATGCCATTGCACATGTGTACCAGCCTTAATCTGACACATCCATAGCATGTTCCTAGAATAAAGATAAGGCCATATACAACAGATCATGCTCTCAACTGACTTACCCAACTTAACAACAAACTGTCAGTTCAGTCCAAATGGGAAATTCGTATTTTAGCCCAATTAATCATTTTGCAAATGGAACTAGGCTCAGTCCAACTTGATTAACCGTCACCTTAAGTCGAGTTTGTTACATTAGTCTATGGCCAGCCCCTGTATTGTGCTTCTTTAAGGGAGATTCAATAAAAGTTCTTATCGTTTAAAATGGTGCAGATTTTGCCCCAACCAATCAGATGTTAGTTTTCAAATGGTACATACCATCTGATTGGTTGGGGCAAAATTAGCACCATTTTTAACGATAAGAACTTTTATTATATCTCCCTGATTGTATATATGTATATGCCCAGCTGATGGCTAAGCATGATATATATATGTATGTATGTATTTTATTTCTTATATAGCTACATATTCCGCAGCACTTTACAATTATTTAATCAATTTAGAGCTTACAATCTAATAATTTTATTTACACATACAACCTATCAATATGTCTTTATGAGTCTGACTGACCAAAATTTTAGTGTATCAGTCGATTGAGCCAAAATACTGGATGGTTTCTCGGGGTGGCCGTGACCAACTGTTCGTTGTCTGAATTGGATGAATGTGCGATCTGACAGGTCTGAAAACCTGTGCCGGTTGTGCAATCCTCTATGGACTGCATGCTCAGTTGCGCCGAACAGTCGGCTGAGGCTAGTTTTGCCGCGACTGACAGTCTTTCGTCCTGGCCGACCGGTTGCAAGGGTCAGACAGTTGGTCGGGACGAAAGATCCCAACGTGTGTAGCCAGCTAATCTTCTCAGACAACCTACAGGATGTACAATAGGTAGGGGTTCGGTCTCAAAGGATGGGCCTTTAAGGTGGGCATACACGGCATCGATATTCTGATCGATTGATCAATTCGATTAAATTGACCGGATTACCGAAGACACTAATTCCTGGTTTTCAATAGACCGACCGGCAATATCGATCAGAAAAAACCTGATTGGGCAAGAATGACATTTTTCCATCTACCCCATCTACCAGAAGACCTGAAATCTATGGAAGATTGTCAGTGCAAGGTGGGGATATTCGATTGGTTCTTCTAAGAAGGAAACGTTCCTAAGTGTTTTCCTGTTGCCCAGTCTCAAAGGGGTTGTATATATATTTTTTAATAAGCAGACTATAGCCAATCCAGTTTATTAAAATAAGTGTCTCCTGGAAGAAGCCACATAGAATGTTATCCATTGAGAAGACCAATTTGTTAACTTGGTCAAAATAGTTGATATTGTATAGATTCACACAATTAGACAAACATTTGGGTGATGTCAATGATATCATGTATATACTTACAAAAGAAATAAATATAGAAAGAGGAGATATGGTGCAAATATCATATATTTATTATCAAACAAAAAGAGAGCCCCAAACTGGGGTGCTCCCACGCCTGTATCCCCCCTACAAATCTATTAACCAGAACAACATATGCCCCTCAGAACAATAATAACAAATAAGTGACTAGTGTCAATATACTTATCGTCACACAGTAAGTCCCCTATACAGTCAAATCAAAATTCCGTGCACGGAGTAGTCAGGTACTGGTCGTCGAGGAGGAGACCCACAAACACAGAGGAACTGGAGGCACAGATGCTGGTAAGGGGGGAACAAACTAATCTCCAAACGTGTTTCGCTCTCCCACTGAGCTTTTTTAATGGCATGTATGACAAAACAATTATCAATGAGCCAGACCAATCACAAACTGGAACCATCCATGCAGTAGTTGTATCAGAACTGGTCGATAATAATAAAGATTATAACTAGGAGGATGAATTAGTATCTAAAACCTACATTAATATGAACACAATATTTGTAGTGTGTGCGATAAATAGAAGCATAGCTGAATAACTGAACCAGGAAACAAGTCAGTTTCTGGGACACACTGACACTGAATTTCAAATATTGGAGAATGAGCAAAGATGAGAAGGACAACTATAGTCTGTTAACTAAGCAATGTTTAACTTAGACATGTGGATACCCTGCAGGCGTGAAAAGTTGTAAAAAGGTTAATAACTTCTCTTTATAGGTTTTTTTTTAGGAGAAAATGGTAAAAGGGATGACTTGACCTTTATTTGCACTGAACTTTTGTGTTTGGAACTGAGCATTCCTTGTTCTAGCGTTTATGAGCGTATGGCATCTTCAAAGTCTCCGCTGTGTGTTGCTTGCGATCATGTGGTGTCTTATGTTGTAGCATTGTATATTTTAGTATTCAGTGCTAGCTTTGTTTCAATTACGCCATTTATGTCTGATTTTGTCTGTGCACTGATAAGGATAGTTCTTTGTGTCAATACACAGGCCACATCTTCATTTGGAATCATCAGTAAGATATCAGTTTGTAGACTTGCAGACCATGGATTGAGATAAGAAAACCTTGCACAATGAATGGTTTTCATTCTGTCCCTAGGGGGTAAAAGGCTATCTCATCAAACTGCAAAGGAGTTGTCATTCCCAACCTTGTACAGTGATTTCTTGCAATGTGATATAATTGGTTTAACAATAATTTATGGACTGCTTGATAACGCAGCTTCTCAGCCAGGATAAAAAACTTGCCAAACCGTCAGGTTAAGATTTAGAGCAATTACTTTTCTGTACATCTTGTTAGTCGTTCCTAAGACAATCACCGACTGTCAGAGCATGTGACTCTTTTAAAATTCTCTTGTTTTTTTAAACTAAGATAGAGTAATTTCTACTTTTTTTTTGTGATTTTTTTAATGCAGCGGAACATTGCGTATGCGATTTAGTGATGTTAATGCTCAGTGGCGGCCATTAAATTCAATGGCAATGATGTGTGTTAACGCACCAAACTGCTGCATGCAGTGTGTGCAATGTGGTGCAATGTGAACCGGGCTGTTCAATAACATTGCCACGCGTTTTGGTGCAATGACATTGCATAGTGTGAATGAAGCCTTAAGCTTTGTAAATACGTGCGTCAGACGATTATTGCTTGGTGAATGGGCACTTGGTCAGACTGTATGGCCAATTAGTTGGGTGTCATTGATCTGACGTGGTGGACTATCAACAATGCCTAACTAAATGGCCATAAACCAACCGATAGTTGGGCGAAATAGCCCATCATCTCTGTCACTCATATGGCGCACTAAAGAAGTAGCTTATGGCTTGGTAAACACGTCCAGGTTTTTCATGATTGCTGACCATTCGCCGCTATCGACCAGACAGAAATAGCAATGGTTGCAGCAAAACTCGCCTCAGCACTTTACCGTGATTATGCAGTTCACAGGAGACCAAACATGCCCAATGAATTAACTACATGCTCAATGGTCATTTGTCCAATTTGAACAAAAGAAAGACCAAAATACAGAGATAATGGTTTACTTGATAAATGGCACGTCCGGATGGCGTCAAGGGCACCTCACTTTTCTGCTCCCACACTTGCAGACAGTAAATTATACCTGATTTATAAAATGAGGAGGCGTCCACTCAGCTACTATCTGCTGATAATTTTAATGCGACATGTTTCGGGTCTAAACTTATACCCTGTTTCTCAGCAAACCTTTGCTTGAGAAAAGCGTCAGTGTAGGACCCGGAAACATGTCGCATTAAAATTATCAGCAGATAGTAGCTGAGTGGACGCCTCCTCATTTTATAAATCAGGTATAACAAAGATAATGGTTGTCTGACCCAAAATATATGCTTGCGTGTGCCCAACCCAAAGGCAGACATAAAAACGACCAGTGCCGTCCATACAGTTCTTAAATGTTAGATGATATATTTGACTTTTGATCGCTGAGTCTAAAGAGAGAGTGTACTGCTTATACTATAAATGGCTCTGTGTTAACTGAATATCTTACGGAAAAGGATCTTGGAGTTTTGGTGGATAACAAACTTAAAGGTAGCAAGCAGTGCCAGGCAGTAACAGCCAGAGCCAGCATGGTATTGTCTTGTATAAAGAGAGGTATGGATTCAAGGGAGGAAATGTAAAGCTGGGTACACACAGTACAGATCAGTGAAAGATGACAGACTGGATCTGCAAGATCAATTATGCACACTAGAGAAAAGGCGCTTGTGTGAGGATCATATTGTATGAAACAATTGGATACAATAAACTATCTGGGGCATTGCTCACCAATACACTTGGACATCCCATTAAGGTAGGTTCACACGATGGGACTTTTTGTCCCGACCAAGCGTTTGCTACCAGTGAGCCACGGTTGACAATTGGCATGACCGATCGTGGGGCCCCAGGGAGAACTGCACAATCAGCCATGATTTATCAACAGGTCGTGGCCGCAGCTGTAACCTGCACAGATTTTTCGGCAAAAAATCTGCCAATGTGTACTCAGCCTAAGACCTGGAAGAAGATACATTTAGTTTTCAAGTTCGTTACCAAGGCACAAATGTATGGATCACGTGTGCAGGAGCGCATTCCTCTACACCACAGGCCTCCCTCCGCAAACCCTCACGTGCAGGTACACCAATCATGGAAACAGGGCCAGCCACATGTTATATACCTGGATCTGCTCTGTCTTACAGGGGAAAAGCAAATAACTTTATTCTAAAATGAAATATCAGGCAACATATATAAACGTAACATATATAAACACAGGAGCATGGGGGTCTGACGCGTTTTCAAGCTCGGAAAGGGTTATTCACTGTGAGAACGGTAAAGCTATGGAACTGTCTTCCAGTGGACGTTGTTATGCCAGGTTCATTGGTCAGTTTCAAAAAAAAAGCTGGATGAGTTTCTGCAAACAAGGAATGTTGCAAGTTACTGGTATTGATACATAAAGTAGAGTTGATCCAGGGAAATTTCCGATTGCCACTTGTCAGGGAGGGAATTATTACCCCTTCATACTGTATTTTTTGCCTTCCCTTGGATCAACTGTTATGCTGGAAATGAGGATATTGCTGAGTAGGTTGGACTAGATGGACGTATGTCTTTATTCAACCTCAAATACTATACTTTATTATACTATACTATTCACGGGTTGGTATTTCCTGTGTAAGATTGAACAGATTGAATCAATTGGAAATTCCAACTGGTGTATGCCAGGTTTATGGAAGATTAAGATTTAACTGGGGATCATTAAGCTTGCATACCTGTCATTGGTCACATCATCGTGGGTAATGATCGTTACACAGTCAGAAAATGTTCATGTACTTTGTGAAAGGGATGGTCCCAGTTTTGAGCTGCAGGGCCCCTTTATCAGAATCACTAGGTAAATATGTGCAAATTTTAAATCTAAACTTACGTAACAGCCATTGTTCCTTCACCAGCCAGACTGGCAGACGTTCATTGATTGGCTTAAGTTTCGTACACACGTGCGATCGCGGGAGCCAACCCGTGACGCACGATTTGTACGAATGGCCTTTAGTTTGAGCCAGTAGGCAGCAGGAGGGAGGGGGGGGGTTGGGGGGGGCAGTAGGAGGAACTTCACAGCGCATGCCAGAAACTTTTGGGGGAACAGTTAGATGCTGGAATGAATTACCTGAAAAAATCTCATATAGTTCTTGCTGGACTGTATTTCGGCCATGAAGGACAACTTAATTTAACACTACACAGTTGGGCAATGGGTTTTATTTGGGGAGGTGGACATGTCATTTAATGGAGGTGGATGGGTTTTTGCTTCTATTCCCCTTTAAATACTATTCCCCTAGCAATGAGAGGTGGTAGGATGAAGACAAATATAATGGCCTAGATTTTTGAGGAGAACTAACGTCCAGTTTAGGATGAAATCCAAGTAGTTAGTAGGGGGGAATCAGCTTTGCAAGTAATATATGACAAGAAACCGCTTTGTTTGAGTTTGGAAACAAACAGGTTAGATGATTGTACACATTATTTCAACATGCAAAGGAGAAAGGGTATGCAGAGTGATAAGGACATAATTCAACAGCATAGCAGAGTCAAGAGAGTGTATCTTTGAAATGATAAGGGTGCGTCTGTACATGGAGAGGAGTACGTCTGTAGTAAAGGTTAAATAAGTGAATTGGAATTAGTATTATTGCGACTGGAAGAGATCTGAGGAGTTGAGAGGGTATGGGGTCAGGAGGTCAGATAGGGATGTGGGAGGTAGACAAGAGCTTGTCTTTTGATATAGGTTTTGAAGAGATAATCGTAGTCTTCTGCTTGTGTAGGGGTGATAATTGGAATGATACTTTTAATTGCATAGGACTGTTTAGTTTTTATCATTACTGTTTATAGGATAGGGTTAAGAGTTACTTATAAAGAGGTGGACCTTATGTTTGTTTGGGAAACTAAATGTAGCTGAGCCTTCCTTCATTAGAAAATGCTTTATATTCTTGTGCTATAAAATAGCATTGCCCAATGAATCTAATAAATAAGAAATAATTCCTCATTCCCTTTATACATTTAGGTCATATTACATGTCTTCGCCCACTATTCTGGGAGCAAGGAATAATTCCTTATTTCTTTGATTACTTGGGCAATGCTATTTTATAGCACAGGACTGTGAACTACCTTCTGGTTTAAGCTGGGTACACACATTAATGAGATTTTAAAAAAGTGACAGACAGAATCCCGACGGACTTCGTAGTCTATGCGCATGCACAAATTCCATGCACACATGCATAGAGTACAGAGTCTGTTGGGACCTGTCAGATGAAGCGTCGGAGGAGCGAGATCGGTAAGTTTCTTCCCTTCGTTCCCGGCTTCTGAAGGTTTTATTGAAGACACAGCTTCTTTACCTCCCATTCTTCAACAAAAGTGAATAGAAAAAAGGGAGTTTTACTATTGGAGATACCCTTTAAAGTATATGTATACTAAAAAAATGACTTTGCGTCATCTTAATCTATATATAAATACATGTAAGTAGCACTTACTCTGAGGTGTGTGTGTTGCTGCATGCCTTCAATACAATACTTGCCTTGCTCATGCTCTGACCACTGACCTGACTATTTTCCCCCATACCAACTGTCAAAACTGCATACAGTATACCAACTGTCAAACCATTCCAGCTACAGCAAAACTGCTTACAGAAATGCTAAAACGTAAGATGTTTTAGATTGGATATCTAAAGCAATAGAGGGCAGATCAAGAAAAAAATGGTACAGTGGTATTTGGGATGAATTTTAGTTTCCACTAATGGGCAATTTAAAAAAACTAATTTTCCAGTGTACATACCCATTAAGGCTGATTTCCACTTTCGGATTGGAAGTCAATTCCATGAAATTGGGACCGAGATGTCAGTTACCTTTTGAGGGAAAAAAGTTATTTGGCCAGGCACTGGAAGACATACAGGGTTATTCAATAAAAGTTCTTATCTTTTAAAATTGTGCTAATTTTGCTCCAACCAATCAGATTTTAACTTTCAAATGTTAAATAAGATCTGATTGGTTGGGGCAAAATTAGCACCATTTTAAACGATAGTAGGGTTAATCAATAAAAGTTCTTAACGTTTGAAATGGTAATTTTGCCCCAACCAATCAGATCTTATTTAACATTTGAAAGCTAACATCTGATTGGTTGGGGCAAAATTAGCACCATTTTAAACGATAAGAGCTTTTATTGAATTTCCCAGAAGAACTTTTATTGAATCTCCCTCATAATTCCCAAATCGGCAGGGGGGAAGAGTATCTTTCTTCCACAGGCATCAAGAAAGTTTAGAGGATTTCCCAGGAGACAGCAGGAAAGATTTCCTAGTAAGAGAAGAGAGAATTGGAAATTGTATCTGCCTGGAAAAGAATATACCAGAATATTCCTCCGGGAAGGGAGGACAATACAGTTTTTTTCGGGCAAACAGAACAAACCTAGAACCCCTAAAGACGCAAAACCCTTATGAAGTGAGACATGCCCATGCTTCCCAAGTTGGTCCAGGTTAATAAAATTTTGGAATGGATGGGCAGAAATAGAGAAAGACTTCTGTGTTCTCTCTGTGATTACCTGGGGGTCTGGAGTTCCTGCAGAGGCCTAAAAGACTCGTATTCTTTCTTACCCTGTTGCCGTCAAACCAAGGCAAATGTTTTCGGAGTATGTCAACAAGCTGTTGGCCAAGGGGCCATAATTCCAGCTCCGATAGTGCAGAGAAGAACTGGATTCTATTTGCTGCTCTTCTTATTTAATAAGCCAACAGGGGTTGGGGGTCCCATTTTAGATCTAAGGGAGCTAAACAAGCACTTAAGTATCAACGCTTCAAGATGTAGCCGCTGCAAACAGTCAGGTCCTAAATTGTGATGCACGATGTGTGTAGATGCGGATCTACCGAACGAACGTCTGTTTTGGCCGATAAAGGGCCCAAACACGATTATCGGCCGAAACGTTTGTTCGCACACATCGTGCGTCGCGGGTCGGAACTCGCAATCATACGTGTGTACAAACCTTTAGAATGTACTTAGATTTTGCTGAAGCCTTTGACTGTAAATACTGTGTTATTGAATAAACCGATGTCATTGGCCTTGAAAAATAAATGTGTTCATAGACAAAGAACTAGATAAAAGATTGTGTTCAGAGGGTAATTATGGGGATTATCTGGACCTGTTTGTGGTCTGTCACAGTGATCTTTATTTTTGCTGTTTCTTTTTAAGTTGTTTATCAGTGATTTAGAAGCGATTATTTTTATGGCAGCGCTTTACTGAGAAATGTTAATGGTGGATAACACGTGTTTGTAGGCTATAGAAACTCTGGGTCTCATTAAAGCTGGGCACACACATCATGTTTTAAAGATCACACTACACACAATCCCCAATAGTCTTCCTGTGTAAAGTATAGGAAGAGCGCTCGGGACTGAACATTTCATTCAGCCCGGCAAGCTCACTATACTTATAATAAAGGGAGACCATTGCGGCAGAGGGAAATTTTCAGGCAATTCTGAATGATCCCGAGGTCGATATTAAATGTTTGTTGTCCCTTGGGAACTGCAGTACACACATAAGCGATAAAGGGACAATCCCATCTGTACCAATCAGATCGGCTCTTTATCCCTAATGGGTACATCCAGCTTTACCCACGAGTTTAACTACTTTATTGCTCCACCTATTTCGTGAAAACACCTGTGGAGACGGCGCAATGTATTTAATATAAGAGTTTGCACTATTAGCACTACTATTTAACGCCTGCTAATGGTTGGCCTTATATCACTTTTGGGATTTACTGCGAGACACAAATTCAGTATTAAACAACATTAGCCGAGGGCGATTGTGGCTCCAGGTAAATGAGGCCCTCTGGGTGTAAACCTTCCAAAAGGCAAAAGGATATTAATGTTGGGTTCTGTACAGAATATTCGCTACCTTTAGAGAGCAACACAGGAAATGTAAAAAATGATTAAAATCCCTCTAGACATAATAAAGAAAGAGAAGTCATCTGAACATGTGAACCTTCACGGAGCAGATCAATTAGTTCTTGGCTATACAGTGTTAACAACCTAGAAAACTGCAGGCACTTTATATAAATGTACTTTACTTTGAACCATGCAATAGTTGAAAGATAATTTATTGTTAGGCATTTCTACAGGAACTTTGCTTTTGCATGGTGAAGACGACTGTGATTCCACAATAGCTGCAGGGTGTGTATACATTGGCGTCGCTATGTTAAAACATTCAGGGCACGTGCCTGCGTTCTTTGGCAAAGTGCCCTGCATGTTTTAACTCAACTTACCCGATAGAGGTGCCCCAAATCCCCTTTTCCCATGTGATGAACTGCCCATAGCTACAAGTATGTAATGAAATTCCTATGGCTACCAGTTTGTAAGGCTGGGTACAAACGAAAGGGTTATTTGTCCCGACTGAGCGTTCGCTACGAGCGAGCACTCGGCCGGGACAAATGTCCGTCGGTCTCTGCAAATTCAGCCGCAGCCGAAAGTGCGAACAATCGAGGTCGGTCACGAATGAGGTCGGTCACTGCCGGCCGCCCCACACCAGCAGATATTTACATAGTGCCGTGAATCAGTTGGTCTTCCAAAAATATCTGCTGGTGTGTACCCAGCCTAATGAAATTCCTATGGCTACCAGTATGTAATGAAATCCCCAGACCTTCCAGTATGTAATGAAATACTCAGGGCTACCAGTATGTGATAAAATTCCCATGGCTACTAGTATGTGATGAAATTCCATGGCTACCTGTATGTAATGAAATTCCCATGGCTACCAGTATGTAATGAAATTCCCATGGCTACCAGTATGTTATACAATTCCAATGGCTACTAGTATGTAATGAAATTCCTATGGCTACCAGTATGTGATACAATTCAAATGGCTACCAGTATGTAATGAAATTCCCATGGCTACCAGTATGTGATGAAATTCCCATGGCTACCAGTATGTGATGAAATTCCCATGGCTACCAGTATGTGATGAAATTCCCATGGCTACCAGTATGTAATAAAATGCCCATGGTTACCAGTATGTAATGAAATTCCCATGGCTTACAGTATGTAATAAAATTCCCATGGCTACCAGTATGTGATCAAACTCCCATGGTTACTAGTATATAATGAAATGCCCATGGCTACCTGTCTGTGATAAAATTCCTATGGCTACCAGTATGTGATAAAATTCAAATGGCTAACAGTATGTACTGAAATTCCCATGGCTACCACTATATGATAAAATTCCCATGGTTACTAGTATGTAATAAAATTCCCATGGCTATCTGTATGTAATGAAATGCCCATGGCTACTAGTATGTAATGAAATTCCCATGGCTACTAGTATGTAATGAAATGCCCATGGTTACCAGTGTGTAGTAAAATTCCCATGGCAACCAGCATGTAATGAAATGCTCATGGCTACAAGTATTCAATGAAATGCCCATGACTACCATTATGTGATAAAATTTCCATGGCTACTAGTATGTAATGAAATGCCCATGGCTACCAGTATGTGATAAAATTCACATGGCTACTAGTATGTAATGAAATTCCCATGGCTACTAGTATGTAATGAAATTCCCATGGTTACTAGTATGTAATGAAATGCCCATGGCTACTAGTATATAATGAAATAGCCAGTTTGCTACCAGTATATAATGAAGATGCCAGTTTGCTACCAGTATAATGGAATACTGTGCCTCTGTGCCATTAATTTGTGTATCTCTGTCTATCTATTTCTCTGTCTTTCTATTTATAACTTCCCGGCTGTGTATCTATCGCCTGGTTTGTCTATGTTTGTCTGTCTGTTTGTTTCTTTCTATCTCTAGTACCTAGTAGGTGTGGCTTAATTGTGGCAGGGACGGGACTTGGCCTATCTGACTGCTAGAGATTAAATAAGTATTCAGCTTTAAAGAGCATGTCTAACCCCAAATCTAAAATTTAACCCACTTCTCGATCCACTGTGTAGTGTTTAAAAACCCTTACCTTACATCTCTACTCCTTATGGTTCTCTTGCAGTGATCAGAAAGTGTAGAGAAGGAGCTGGCTGTGTGTCATCCGGTCCCTGCTGCTTTCTTGTCCTTATTGAGGTGTTTGGCATGTGCAGGTGAGCCCTCCCCTCACCCAATCTATCTGTGTTGAATGGTGTCCTACCTTTAAATTGTTTTTCTGTAGTGTAGGGCACCCTATACCACCCCCAACTGCCAGGCTGCCCGCTGTTCAGCAAAGCCGGCAGCCGCGTCTGTAATTGGCTGCCTCTCAGCCAATCACAGACGTGGCTGCCGGTCCGGCCCCCTGCTTTCAGTTCCGGCAAGCAGAGGGCCAAGATCTGAGCTTTAGGGGAACAAAGGCTCTCTAAAACATAGACAATCCTGAAAAATGTGCAAAGCTGAAACCAGGTTTCTTTCGTTTGCAGCTGTTAGAGGTATTCTTATTTATAGGGGAATGTTGGGAGAAGGATCTGAGTTCAAGAATCCACTGGTGAGCCATATAAGGGCACTAGGATGAACTTGTGCATTTGCGCATTTTTTAAAATAAACAGGGTTTTTTAATAAAAATTAAAAATGGTGCTAATTTTGCCCCAACCAATCAGATGTTAGCTTTCAAATGTTAAATAATATCTGATTGGTTAAGGCAAAGTTAGCCCCATAACAATAAGAACATTTATTGAATCTCGCTGAAAGTGTTCTAGGGGTTGCCTATTGAATGGGGGACAAAGCCATTATATATATGAAAACATTTACCAACAATGTATGGGTTGTTTTTCCTTTTTTGGACAAGCTTTATTGCTGCAGTTAACAAATTCAGTCCCCCATTAAATGTTCATAATCATGCCCCCATTAAATGTTGCATCACCGCTACTTAAAGGCCAATCGTGTAGAGAAAATTTCCTTATGGTTTTAGAAAACTAGTTATCTTCCTGGATTTCTATTTCCCTGTAATCAGATGGGATCTGGGACTCTCCATTTTGTGCTGTCCTTGAAGGTTTCTGTCCAGTTGTATTTTGAAATTGGGTATAATGTAAACGATATCCATATTCATCTCATTCTTTCACATTTCAGCAATGCCCCTTTTGTAATATGGGGCCAAAACAGAACTGGTTAACAAGGGCACCTAGAATGTAAGTTTTCAAACTAATATCTGTACCCCAGAGTACAAGAAGAAGACCCAGAGTTTTACTCCCCCCCCCGTACAGATTAATAGAATATTTTATTTTCGTTCCTACCTTCAATTCATACCTTCATTCTCCTTTAAGTAAACATGTAAATAGCTTTTAGAAAATCTATGAATGGGACAAAGAAAGTTTCCATAAATTGGGGGTCATGATATGGTCAACGCGATATTTATTTTGGAGAATAGTTTGGCAGCAGAACCCCCTATTAAACGATCCTATTTAAAAGTAAACAAATAAAGTTCTAAAACTTCAGAGAAGAATACGATGATTATTTCCAATTATCCTAAATATAGCAAGTCATTTCTTTAACTTCAGACGAACTAAATCAGATATGTAAAAGGGGCTTTCAGTCAATTAAAATGATTAGAACTTCAAAAAGCAAGGCTTTTTCTCTAGGCTTCCAATATAAACTAAAAAATATCGACTTAACCAGACACAGCTCTAATAAATTAAGAAGGAATTGTTTACCTCGTTGAGTTAAAAAAAAAAAACAGCAAAAAAAAGTCGTTATTTTCAGGAAAATGTAACTTTACCTTATTCTGAAAGAACAAAAAAAAGATTTTCTTGTCTCAGTTGTTCAAAATTAAAGGCGACTTACATGGGAGTTCACGATTCATAAAAATAAAAATCTAATTTACTGTACACATTATCCATGCACAAATGTATGTGGTATAACTTGCAAGAAGACACGGGACTCTTTCGTTTTTTGTACCAATCCAAAAAAAACAAAGCCTAATATTCATCCCTTGTACTAATCAGCTATTGCGGTGAAATGCATATTTCAAACATTCTTCTAGACTTTTGACTATATTGTATTGCGGGGTGCTTTTTTGAAGGTTATGTTGTCCAACCCCAGAAGAATTTTTCCTCCCAAATACAGGGCACAGCCAAACCCTAATTTTTCAATGCTTAACCGACTCCTCAGCATTATAAGAAGGAAATATTCACCTTGAAGTTCACTGGTCCTTTTGTGTCTTCCTCCTGTAAGGCATTGGCTGTGACTGACAGCCAACCCACAGAAGAGCATTGGAGACAAGAAGAGGGACTAGTGGACGTCAAGGTGAATATCTCCAACCAGTAATTCAGGAGAGCCGGGTAAGTATTTTAAAAACAGGATTTTGTGTGTAGGAAAGAAAATTCTTCTGCAGGTTAACATCCCCTTTAAGACTATATTTATTGAAGAATTAGTACCTGGTCTGTACATTAACGGACGGTATTATTAAATAAATAGGTAACCAAAGTCCATATGCACACTATCCCCAAGTGGGTACAAAAAGTCCAATTTCCCTACTTCAAAGGGAACGAAGTACTGAAGAGAAACAAAGTAGACTTGCACTCAGCCTGATGAAGGGGGTGTTACCCTCGAAACGTTGTGTTTCTTGTTGATGTTTGGCTTACAATAAACAGTTCCCTTTGGAGTGCAAGTCTACTTTGTTTCTCTTTATTATTAAATAAAAGCTTGTATCAGTAAAATAAAACCCATTGATATTAAATAGTAGTGTGAAATAACACACATTAATGTGAGATAACAACTGTAAATGTAAAATAATACCGGTTGATGTAAAATAGTATCTGGTAGTGCAAAATAACACTGGTTAGTGTAAAATAACGCAGGTGGTATAAATTATCAGCAGTATTACTCTGTACTGCCTCAGTGGGAAAATATTGCCCCATGAGAGAACATCTGAAGTTCATCTTAATTAAAGGGCATGTCCACCCCCCAAACTAAAATTTTACCAACTACTGGTCCCACTGTAAAAAAATTTTTTTTACCATACATCCCTGCTCCTTGTGGTTCTCCTGTTATGCCTCTTCAAAGTGCAGGAAACTACTGGGTAGGAGCTGTCAGTGCCTCATCCTGTGCCTGTAGCTTGGGTAACCTCCTCAAGGTATGAGGCATGCTCAGTAGAGCCCTTTCCCCCCTCTCCCTCCCTCCTTCCCATTCCCTCTGTGGCTGGCAGTTATGTAGCTTTAAAAGCTTGTGCCACCATGCAGGAGATACCCTCCCACCCCCAACTGCTATATTCATAACTTCAGAATCGCTTCCCTTCTTTACTTACACCTCCTCGTTCCAGTGCCGTTTTCATTAATGGCAGCAGCAGCTGTGATTGGCTGCCTCTCAGCCAATCACAACCGCAGCTGCTAGCCCAGCCCTCTGCCTGCAGTTCCGGCGGGCAGGGGAGCCGGACCAGATCAGGATCGAGGAGGTGAAGCGGTTAGGGGTGGGAGGGTATCCCCTGCATGGTGGCAAAAGTTTTTAAAAAGGGTGGACATGCCCTTTAATGAATTGCCTGTTTTGAGATGTATTAGGCAGGCCATACATGGGTCAGTGGATGCCAGTGTCCAACTGCAAAAGATTATCTAGAGTTAAGCTGGGTACACACACGGCAGACCTTTGAAAGTTGGCAGACAGGATATGCGAAGTCCTTCCTATGCACGTTCTCCCTATGCACAGACTACTGCGGCCAAGGGAAATTCTCAGTCTTTCCCGAACGACGGCAAGGCTAGTGGGAACACGCACTAATGATAAAGCCCTGATAGCATTGGATTTGACGGTGTCTGGGTTCTATTGGCAGTGTGTCTGCCTAGCTCTAGAGGGCTAAAGATAGGAGATTCCTTCAATAGAGGTAGAAAGAAAATCTGAAATCCTGTGCAAAGGCCAGAGACCCAGCTACTATTCCCAACAAATTCTATAAAACAAATCGCTTTGAAAAGTTACATTTTTGCAGGGAGAGCTCCATGTATTTAGTGTTACCTAAGGATTTCATAGGAAATGCCAGACATACAATCCGAATGATTCTAATCAGTTTATTGGACCACTTGATATTTTTTTCTTACATTTTCTGTAGAAATCAATGTATTCAGATGAAACAAACGACTAAATCAAATGCAACAGGATCCTTTCCCCTCTCGCCTGCCAGTCTGCACAGTCTTGGCCCTACAGTGTACCCACCTTTTAAGGTCAGGGAATTAATACGATTGTTATCATTCCTGGACCTCTGTTATGTAATTGATCCGTTTATGTGTGTAGGAAAATGTGTTCCTGTTGGTAATGGTGACTTATTACTGGATATATTTAAAGGACTAGGTTTTTATTAGTTACAAGGAAAGAGATGTGTTTATGGTTTTTGCCTTCCCTAGATCTACTTGAATTCCCCGTTTTATTAAACCTGTGCAGAGTGGAAGCGTGTTCCTGCCTAATTCAGTATTAATGAGGAACTTTGTTCTTTTGCAGTTGAGTGAAGCCTATTGTTTTCTACGGCAGCCTTCTAATGTACTTTGAATGGTAGGAACGATATACATTCCCTAATCTTCACACATATCTGCATTTTAACTTAAAAGCCCTGTTCACAGTTTACAGAGGGAACAAAATGAAGCCATTGTTCTGGTTTAAATTCCAGAAAAAGCTTTTTAAAAAATGTTTCTTTTTCTGCCTTTCCAATTTGGGATCACATGAAAGAACGTGGACCTTGCGTTAGGGCTGGTGTTTAAAGGAACAGGAACAAGGAACACCCTTACAGGACTAATGTAACTGCGATATGAGATTTTTACTCTTGTTATTTCTTTTTAAAACAATATTTGGTTTGTTTCACATTGGAGGTAACTTCTCTCCTAAACACCTAAAAAATGGTTTCAAATAACATTCGTTTTTGTAAATGAGCAAATACATATGTTTACATAGATATACACAGGGAGGAAATGCTTATGTGTTCGTTGGGAAGATGAATGTGCAAAATTAAGGCTTACTAATCACAAATGGTGTCCTCTGTGAATAACATAATCATGCAACAAATGAAGATGTATCTGTCAATATATAATCTATCTATCTATCTATCTATCTATCTATCTATCTATTATCTATCTATCTATCTATCTATCTATCTATCTATCTATTTATTATCTATTATCTATCTATCTATTTATCATCTATCTATCTATCTATCTATCTATCATCTATCTAATGGTATGGTATGGGATAGATAAGTAGACTATGGATGTAATATCTCTTTAATTAGTATTTTTCAAAATGTTTTGCTTCTATAAACATTTTGGTGTATGTCTATAGTTCTAGACCACTAGGAGGAAGGTTACATATTACAGTAATTTATATATATATATATATATATATATATATATATATATCTTCCTTTTTTCAATACACATTTTTATTGGGTTGAAGCAAACTGCAATGACCTCTTGTATATTACAGTTACTTACAAAATTTCAGAATAGAGTATGGAGGAAAATAAGTTATTTAAATATGGATTTCATATACAGAAAGTGCAATATTGTTAGTTGGTACATGAACATGTTTTTCATAAATTTTTTTCCCATACAGAATGAACTTATATCCCCTTATTTTAGAAAATAAGCACTTGTTACATACTGGCATTAAATAACTATGTACCCACGTTAGATAACTATTCTTAAGGTTCATACACAAATGCAATAGCGGGTGCCAACCCACAATGCACGATGTGTACGAACGGCCGTTTTGTCCGATAATTGCCCGTGTACAGGCATTTTATCAGCCGAAACCACTGTTCCTTCAGAGATCCGCCCATCGGATTGGGCAAGGATCCCCTACCGACCAACCATTTCAGCCAATAAAGTGCCCATACATGAGACGATTATTGGTCGAAACTGCCGTTCATACACATCGTGCAGCGCGGGTTGGCACCCGTGATCGCACGTGTGTAAGAACCTTTAGACTGATCACAAGAAATCAATCCAACAATCTAACCTGTTCTGTTATATAGAGAGGGAAGTTGTAATGACCAGCAACCTCACTCCCATGCAATTACCGACATAATTAAGAGATCCTGCAGGATTACTATACAGTGTCGAGGGAAGCCTCCACTCAGTGGCTGTCAATTATCATCAATTATCCAACGTGTGTGCACAGCTTAAGCCTGAAGCACATTTTTAAGATAAAAAAATTAGTTGTAGTATGCTAAAGACAAAGAAAACCAAAATCCCTTGGCCAAGTCAAGTTTTCAACAAGGGGTTGTCTTAATGGAATGAAGCCTAACACAGCTTGGTTGAGAAGACACTATACATTTATACTTTTGTGAAAAGTCTAAAGTATTTGTTCAAGTTATATTGCAGCAAATACATTTGGGAGACTTGCCCAGAAACACAGTCAACTGGTCATTTGAAGATCAAGAAGATCTTTCTAATTGATACACAAAATATGTTAAAATGTGCTAATTTGTACAATTATACATAGAAAAAAAAAATAAAACTGTGTATATAATTCACAACCAAAATGAGCTGTACATAAAGAATATATATGTATACATTTGAAATAAACAATGGTACCCAATTGGGTTGGATTCCATTCAGCATATACAAAAGGAATGTTTTTTTAAGGAGCCTTCCTTGGTAACTGCTTGATGACTGTAATTTATAAATGATGGCAAAAGACAGGTCGGCTATGGATAGCTTCTTTACATTAACATAGTCTAGGGGATATATATATATTTATATATATATAATATACATACACACACATATATATATATATATATATATATTCCCACAGTGCATTGTTTTATGGTACAGTACATTACAAGTTGATGGTATGCGTTTGATAATCTGCAGTAATCAGTGAAACAAGCAGAATAAATATACAGTGACTTTTTAGATTTAATATGGGGTTTATGGTTTTATCTACACAGTTATGCCACAATACATAGTTACCCCCAATAAAGGATGCTCCAGAGTTTTTTGTTTAGTTAACTTTGTTGTTACAAATGTTTCAAATTGTAGCAATTCCATATGTAACACAATGCAATGCAGAAATGGAAATTATGGGGGCAAGACACTGTATAATATAAAGATGTGTGTTTTGGAATCTAAATTTGTGAACCTGGCTATAATCATTATTATTGATTATATGGTCCAAAATGTCCATAGTGGTGCAGTGGTGTTTACTCCATACATAATGATCACCTGGGATGTTTCCTCTGAGAGGTATGCTTTACAATTCTCTCTACAATTCAAAATGTATCCTAAAAAGACATTGGACACATGATCTGTGTACTACATACCTTATGCTATCCTCCAACCTGCTCAAGTGGACATAAACACATACTACTGCAAGTAGAAAGCCCAGAGAAGGCTGAAGGCTCCAATTTACATACACCCTAAGGTTTATTGCACAACTGATCACTGGAGTGATTTGTTTTGTATTTTAACAGTATCTTGTTTTGCACATGTAGTATTTACATTGATGTATATATATTATTGTTATATTATTTTTGGTCACACAAACTAAAGAACAGTAGTTTAAAAGATTCCTTTCTGCACTATGATAAAAAAGAAAATAACAGGTGCTGGAATGTTTTTTTGTGTAAATTAGAATTAAAGTTCAAATTATTTTGTTCATTTGTGGTCTAACTAAAAACAAAACATTGTTTGGTCTATACAGACTTCTGTATAAAATGACTATTCTATTTAGGGGTATTGATGTACATTATTGTGCAAGCATTAGAGGTATTTCATGTATCTTCTTACTGAACACATCGATCAGGAATTGCTGCTTAGGTTAATTGTTCATTGTTAGGTTAATACATTCAACAGTTCATTTACATTGCCAGATATCTGTGTTATTTTTTATTCACAACATTATTGTGGCTGCACCAAGGCACAGGAAACTCTATTACAAGGCAAACAAATCATAAAGCACAAAACAAGATATTGAGTAAATAGAAGTGGTCTGAATAGATTTTTTTTTATAATGGGGGTTATAGTTGCCCAAATGAGCCAGTAGAAAGTTTACATTGTTTAAGATGTGTTTGGGGGGGGGGGGGTTCTAATGTTCTGAGAGCTGAATTAGTACACCCTCAACTTTTCAATTTCCTAAAATGACCTTAAAGGCTAGCTAAAATCATCTTATGTTTCCAATTTTCTGTTTGAGGGGATCATACTGTCCATTGCTAGCAGTTATGGAAGCATTAGTGGAAGCATTAGTGGAAACTATAATTCATCCCAACTATCACTACACCATTTTTTTTGTTGATCTGCCCCCTATTTCATTAGATATCTAAAACATCTTGCGTTTTAGCATTTCTGTAAGCAGTTTTGCTGTAGCTGGAATGGTTTGACAGTTGGTGTGCTGTATACTGTATGCAGTTTTGACAGTTGGTATGTGGGAAAATAGTCAGGTCAGTGGTCAGAGCCTGAGCAAAAAAAGCATTGTATTGAAGGCATGCAGCAACACACACGATTAACTGCCACTTACATGTATTTTTTATAGATTAAGATGGTGCAAAGTAATTTTTTCAGTATACATACACTTTAAAGGCAAGCTAAAATCATCTCCATTGTTAGCGGTTATGGAAGTTGACGTGAATGTGTTCTAGGGGCTGATAAGTACAGTTACAATGATATCTAAAATCCCCTTTACTCTCTACTGTCTTGCTAAAGGGAAAAAAAGAACATTGGAGCTATATTAATGTGCATCAAATAAAGCTGAACTCTTCAAAACCCAAGCTCCCATGAGGCTTATATATAGCAGCAATGTAATTCAGGTGCTGCACAAATTCCATCCAATTCCCAATATTATATATGGAAAGAGAGAGACAGTAAAATATAATATCCCATCTTCTATTGCTGAACTTCCTACATTTAAATGCAGTTCAGATTTTTCGTGTACAAGAAAACAGTGAATAACAGGGTAAAAAAAAGAGAGGCCAATGAAAGCCATAGCCCAGGGGGTAAAAAAGAAATGATCTCTAAAAGTTATGTCAATCGGAAGGCTAAAGGTGTGTAATATTTTGGTATGAAGCTAACAGGCTGATTTTGTGCTTATGTTTCTATAAAGTTACATCATTTCAAGTCTCAACCTCCTGCTGCTAAAGTGGGATGAAGTTATCCTCATTGTAACCTTCATCCCAGTTAGACTAAACTCACAGGTCCAGAGAATTGTGACTAGTGTCATGATAACATGATCTTGTCACCACACCCACCCTGTTCAGTTAAAAATTTCCTATGAGGAGATAATGCACAACACACAGCATGTTAGATCTGTCTATGTCTAGTTTCAGAATGTTATTGTTCGCAATGGTTAACTGGAATTAATCACTAGTGTAACTTCACAAAATTAGTTAAGGCAAAATAAGTTGCAGATTGGTTACTATAGAGAAGCCACAAAACGACTCATTTTATTTTGATGAAATAGCACAAAAGTTTTAGTTATTTAATCCATTGTAATACTTTGGCCTCATAAAATGTTCAGTGGCCCATTACTGTTGGAATAACTGCAAACAGCCAACAATATGTCCAAATAACAATAAGTAATTTTCCATAGCCTTTCAGCTCCTATACCTGCAATACTGGCTATATACCTGGCCGACTTTCCCATTCCTGAAGAAATTCCATAGCTTTAAGTTGGTCAAATGCTCTTTGTCCTTTCATCAGCAGTCAGACCATTTATGTCAAATAATGACATAATTTGTGGAATCCTTGTCATACTTTGCATTTTGCTTATCAAGTCTGAAAACAGCATCAGCTCATAGTGTGTTAAAAATCCCACTTTACACTGCCTCTGGGCACAAGGATGTAATGAGTCTTGTTGCATGTAGTAGCTTGTTTATATGTCTCTCCTCTGTTATTCCAGCTTTTTGCAGGTGAGTCTGTGAGAGATCCGGCACTTTACTCAATGTGGTGAATCCTGCTTCTGCCAGGGGACGGACATACATGGGAAGCCCAATTGAAACAAGCCAATCTGACACTGAAGAAATTAGTACCGGAGATGTGGGTTTTCTGCAAATTTCAGTAAGTCCTCCACTTGGTATCTGAAATAAATAGTAAGAAAATATAAACTTAATACATGTTTTTTTGTGAAAGTAGAAAGTACCTATTTCTTAACCTAGATTTGGAACAGGGTCCACAGTAAAATTGAAAGGGGGTTTAGTGGGGAGGGATGGGGTTTAGTGGTTTAATCCAGGGCCATTTCTAGCATCTTAGTGCCCTAGGCCCTCCCATCCATTCGCTCTCTCACCCCCCGCCCCCAACACTTTCCCCACTCAATTCCTTCTGACAGACTGTCACTGCTGCTGGGGATGTGGATGCTTCTTTATAGAGGGACTGCTCTAGAAGTTGGCAAGAGAAGTACGCTGCACCAGGTGGGACTGGCGTGTATTCGAATGTTTCTGTGTTCTGACCGCCAATGAAATACCTATTTGTAGGACAGGATAGGTTTTCAGTGAATGTGTGGTATGTGGAGCCAGTGTTCTAGCCTGGTGGGGCAAAACAGGGAAGTTTGGTTAAATATGAGATGTTTAACTCTTTCAGTGCCAGCAGACTTTCCCAGAGTTTTGGCATTAACACTTTCAGTGTCAGCACTTTCCCAGAGCATTGCTATTAACCATTTAGTGCAAGCAGACTTCTCTGGAGTATTGCCATTACCACTTTCAGTGCCAGCAAAGTATTACCATTAACCATTCAGTGCCGGAAAAGTAACTTTCCTATAAAGTCTTTCAGTGCCAGCATTTTTCCAGAGTATTGCCATTAATGCTTTCGTACCATCACTTTCCCAGAGTATTGCCATTAACCCTTTTAGTGCCAGCAAGGTATTACCTTTATCCCTTTCATCTGCCAGCACTGACACGATATACTGTACAGTATGGTACATACTGTACTGTATATATCATGTCAATGCTGGCAGGCTTTCCATGTCTCCTCCATTGAATTGTTCACTCCTGACCTAATCTAAGTTCTAATTGGAGAGTTGGATTAAAAGAAGAAAGAGTCAGGGATAGTGATCTCATGGCTACTAATTACAGAGGCCACTGTTTAAAACTCTGCAGCAGCTTTTACTTGCCAATTTAGAACTGCTCAACTCAGTTCTTTTATCTAAGCTCATCCTCCCCCCTCCTTCCTTCACCTTCAGCGAGTTCAGGCTCTCTACTCACTACAATGTTGAAAATTAAAGCATCTGATGTACTGCAGGGAAAGGAAGGAGGAAAGCAGTTCTAAAACAGCAATTGAAAGCTGACAGGGAGATACTAGGAAGAAAACTGGACAATCTAGTTCTTTGCCTAGGAGGCCTATGCCTAGAAACAGCCCTGTTTTAACCACTACTATAATAACATTCCATAGTAAGGAGGATTCAGACAAATTGCTAGTTAATGTAATCTGATTTAAAAATGTTTATTCTAAAATAAATAAAATGTAAACAGCTTAGAAAAGAGCAGTTGTAAACTTACAGCCATTCGGTGCAATTTCCTCAGTTGTCTAACACGTATTTGGTCCATTGTGGCTGCTACTTCTTTCTCTGGCTGACCTAAGTCTTCAGCATAACGTTCAATTAGAGCCTCAGGGATCCCACATCGTCCATGCTGCCATATAAACATAAAATGTATCAGTGCATATACAATTTTTAGATGAATTGCTAATTAAAACAACGTATAAATTACCTTTTTAAATTAGTTAAAGCGTTTACCCTCATCCCTTCATAGCACAAGAAGTTAAAATGTAGATCAATAGCCCCTACAATTTTTATCTTAAGTTATTTCTCCCAATCTCCTCTTTGTGTGCTGGTGTCCTGCCTCCTGGTAGCAGCCTTCAGTCACGTCTGTGACTTACGGCTGCTTTCTGGCATGCCTCCTCTGCGGCTGTGTGAACCCTTAAAGAGCTCATTGAGCTTGCAGAGGTGGCAGAAACCTGTCAGCCCTGTGCTGGTGGAGATTGAGAGGAGCAATGCTGGTTTCTTATAACATATTGATGGAGCAGGGGATTGGGGGTCGGTGGACAAATTTGTGCATTGCATTCTGCCTTGAACTTCTGCATTAAACATTACAGGGAAATGCAAACATTTTTTACTTTCTTTCGAACACTGCTCCCGTGATGTAATAATCATTTGCGAAAGGAAAGTAAGCTGTGTGGGTTTTTACATTCCAAAAGAATAAGTGTTAAGTTTTGCATTTACTAATAGTGAAAAACTTAACTTTTAACTCATTGCACCAAGTGCACTGAAAATTGGGTTCACGTGCCATTTTTCAGAAAATTGGGTGCACTGTGCCATTTTTCAGAAAATTGGGTTCACGTGCCATTTTTCAGAAAATTGGGTGCACTGTGCCATTTTTCAGAAAATGGAGCAGGCCCCGCAAAATAAGTGTTAAACACATGCTATCCCAAAATTGAGTGGCATTGTTTTTGCGTTTATTATCTCGTTAACAAAGATATTGCATTCCCCCCCTACTTATATATAATGCAAAACTAAGCAATTTTAATCTCAGAATGCAGTCCATGAATTGGAAATCCCAAGTTTTTTACATTTCAGGCTGTCCAACAATCTAGCAGCATTTCACAAAGGCAAGTGATCGGAACAGTGATCTAAATGATTTCCCCACGAACACAAGTCATGTATTTCTTTAATGTCTGACTGAACAAAAGGTGATATTAAACAAAGGAAAACTAAGTAAACAAGCTTTTAGAATTATCATTATGATAATTTTACATTTATATGCAACATTTTTAGAATTTAGCCAACATTTATATCACCTAGGTGAAAAAGAAATTGGACTATATAACAAAGGTCCATATGCACACTATCCCCAGGTGGGTGCAAAGAGTCCAATTCCCCTACTTCAGAGGGAATAGAGAATTCAAAAGATACAAGGTAGACTGCACTCCAAAGTGGAACGTTTATTGTGAGCCAAACATCAACATAGAATACGACGTTTCGAGGATAACACCCTCAAACACACACTGATGAAGGGGGTGTTACCATCGAAACGTCGTATTCTATGTTGATGTTTGGCTCACAATAAAGGTTCTACTTTGGAGTGCAGTCTACCTTGTATCTTTTGAAAAAGAAATTGGCCCTAAAATATTTTAGTTTGATATTAGGCCATTTTATATTAGGCTTTATTGAGAATGTAAGCCTAATCTACACTATAGAAATAAAAAAATGTAATAAAAAATAAAAGATCCAACGTCCTGCTCTTACCTTATCAGAATATGGCTCTTCTGTGAGATCAATCTCTTCATACTGAAGTTTGTTTTCTATCAAAACTTCATGATCCATTCCCCTAACACATGCAATCTTTCTCGCTGACACAGGGCCTAGTTTTACTACATGGGGCATGCTGGAAGGTTCTGGAATATCTGGCAACCAAGTGGATTTTGGAAAAGAGGGGCTAGTGGGTTCATAAACAGTGGGTGAAAACCTGGAACCGTCATCTGGGATAAACGGCCCAATTTTTGCAATCGGAAGACTACATTCTTCAGTATTTGAAACGCTAGCAGTGAGAGGAGGGTGAAACAACCCGTTAGTGAAACGTTCTCTACATTTTTTGGCTGGGACTGGTGGAGGCCGTGCAGGACTTTTTGCTCTGGTTTCTGTAGGACATACTGACATAGAAGATTCATTTGAATGAATCTGAATTTGTATCATGGGATTATTTTGTTCTTTATTTTTTATGGTCTCTGAATATTGTATAGAATCAGTAGATTGTAAATGAGACTCTTTTGCAGGTTCCACTGCACAAGTAAATGTGCTATGTTCATCTGCCCCTTTCTTATTAAAGTTATTAGATGTCCCATCTGGTGAAATTAATTTGTTTTCCGTGACAACTCCTCCATTATCAATATCTCCTTGTAAATTGTCCATTGAGAGTGACCTTGGCCAAATCATCATAGGCAGACCAGCATCCGACTCACAACTCCTACAAACAACTGGTAAACTTCTCCGGTTCTTCTTTGATCCTGTAAGGTAATTTGAATTGGTGCAGCCTTTAATTGTGTGAGGCGTTGGCATTTTTCCATTTTCATTTTGTCGGACATTTTCTCTTGGTACAGTTGATTGATCAGTTAGCTGGATTTTACTGCAGTCACGACTTGATGAAGAATCATGAGGCGCAGAAGAAATCTTCTGGCTCTTTCCTAAAATTAAAACATTTCATTTACTGAAAACTGATTCACCTGCATACACTGGAATGTTTTAAAATCAACATTTATCAGCTTTAAAATGATAAGATTTTAAAATCATTTCACAGAACTTAAATAGTTGAGATTTTCTAAAACAACACAGAACTATGACCTTACAAGAATAGAAGTACACATAGATTGTTTTCATGTGACTCATTTGCTTAAGGAGCCCACACACATTGACGATATTCTGAAAATCCCTTCGGATCCTATGGGATTACCGAATATCGGCAATGTCTATGGATGGGCGGCAAAGCCGCTGAACTAACGCCGAAACAACCTTGTTGGTGTAAGAATCCCAGGAATGCCACAACAGGAAACTAGTTCCATTAGTTACTCTTCCCCTTCACAAGTTTGCCCTTTGGCCAACAAGTGCAATGGCTATTGATCAATAAAATTTTAAAACTTGTTGCCTAAAAATATATTTGTTTGTTAGTATTTCTCCTACACTACTCCCAAGGCTCCTCTACTTTTGGTACCACCTCCCTTTAAAACAAACCTTTATTTGGCCTCAGTAAACTAGAATTGACTGATAGAAATGATTGGAACAGTTTTAAAATATTTGCTAGATTTTAAAGATATTGCAGATAATCTCATTAATTACATCTGGAATCACCTAATTTATTATTAGACTTTCATTCTTAATTAATTTAAAGTTAAAAGTGAAAACTATCTGAACTGGGAATGATCACCAGTGAGAATGTCATTAACAAATAGTGTCTTTGGGCCTTATTCAAAAGATGTTCTTAATCTGCAGAAACTAATCAGATGGTATCAAATGTTTTCTTACTGTAACAGACCAGTAGAAAAGTAACTTAGTTTAGGGAAATGAACAGCTCAGGGAATTTGGTTGCATCTCGTATTGAATAAGCATTTAGAGGATAACTCAAACTTTAAGGATATTTTTTTAGAAAGAATTGCCTCTTTAAAATATGTTGATATATCCCTATTTGTCCTCTGAATTCATTACTGTATGCCTGCTATGTTTTTGGATGCCTCATGGAAACCGAACAATTTAGTGACCTGGTTCGGAGCTTGAGCATGCTCAGACTAGGCTGCTAGGGGATTAGTATTCAGTCATTGGCTGTGATGTCAACTGTCAAAGACATAACTGACAGTTGCTAACTGGAAGAACCAGGAAGCAATACAAGGGGCAACAGGACATTGTGCAGTATGTCAGGTTAGACTTATATATTTCAGATTTTAAACTATTACAGTTTAGGGTTTTGGGTGGTGATTTACCTGTATATATTTTTTCTCATTTGAGGGCTGGACTTGCCCTTTAAAGTTTTTGCAGCTTCAGAATTTATTCAAAAAAAGCAATATTTTATTTAAATAAGCCAGAATGTCTTGAAGGATATGTATACTAAAAAAAATACTTTACCTCATATTAATCTATAAATAAATACAAGAAACATTTACTCTGAGGTGTGTGTGTTGCTTCACACATTCTGAGGGCAAGCATGCTCAGTAATCACTAATGAATGTGCATTGAATATCTTTTCTATGTTTGTATAAATGTTTGACCAGATCAGTAGCACTTCCGCTAAATGTAGTTGTAAATTAGCCTAATTGGAGTGCTTCCACAATCCTTGTATTGCAGTAATAACTATGAGACACTGCTGGGAGAGGGAATTTACCACCATGCAATTCACATATACCAACTGTCACAATTCCAGTTACAGCAAAATAACAGATTATAATAAGGCATTTGAATGACAGCGGAAATATAAGATGCTTCAGATTGGATATCTAAAGAAATAGAGGACATATCAACAACAAAATGGTTAATTGGTGAAAAAATTATAGTTTCCAACAATGCGCAATTAAAAAAAAACAAAAAAAAAACCTACAGTGTATATTCCCATTTAAGAGTGCATTTCTTAAATCATTGCCCTCTGCAGGCTTTAAGTGGTATAAAAACAACAATAAAGTATATTGTGTAATTTTACAACTGTTGTGTAAGAATGTGGATCTTTACCCTTATGTTGTATATAGTGCTGCAGAATTAGCTGGCTCTGTTCAAACCTCCCAGTTTAGATTAATAGGATTTTTTTTTTAAACTCCCCATTTAATTGGATGGCAGGCTATTTATATTTTTATGATGAGCTACCTGATAGGAATAGCATTTTTCAAGGTGGGATAAGATGGGAAAAGCATAAAATATTACAATCTTAAAGCCACTTAAATTGGTTTAATTTGGCAGAAAATAGCACAAAACTGACCACAAAAAAAACCCCATATGAATAGGAAACCTGATACTGCGGTAAAATATGTTATTTTATATTATGATATATATCAGTACCTTCTGTTCTAGGGGTATGTTTTAATAAAGATCTGGGAGGACATCAATAATTATAGCACATTAATGCTGAGGAAAACAGTAACCTATATTAATAATTATTATTAACCATAAACTAGCTTATGGTTGAGAGGATATATATTAGAAATTATCAGGGAGATTCAATAAAAGTTCTTCAGGGTCATTCAATAAAAGTTCTTATCGTTAAAAATGGTGCTAATTTTGCCCCAACCAATCATATGTTAGCTTCCATTTGAAAGTTAACATCTGATTGGTTGGGGCAAATTTAGCACCATTTTTAACAATAAGAGCTCTTATTAAATAACCCTGTTAATCGTTAAAAATGGTGCTAATTTTTCCCCAACCAATCAGATATCATTTAACATTTGAAGGCTAAAATCTGATTGGTTGGGGCAGAATTAGCACAATTTTTAACGATAAGAACTTTTATTGAATAACCCCGTATGTACCTTTGAAACAGATATGTTCTCCCAGATTGGGCAAAAATTTTCAGCTTTTTTAAAGGTTTGTGATAAGCTCTTTTTGCTTTATATTATATTCTGCTCTATATTAGGTCAATTAGGGCAGATTAAGAGCACAGGCAAAATGTTGCACCTTTTATTAAATAACCACTTTAGTGTTTTTAAGTCTTGTTTAAAAGAAATGTTTAGTTATAAATAATTATGTGGGATTTGTGGCAGGTTGAAAATAAATAAGGCTGCAGCTCTGGGTATTCAAAGGGATGAGCAAACAATCATACCCTAATTTAACTGTACACCTAAAAAATAGTAATTAGTCAATACGATATATCAAAAGACAAGGTGAGAAAGTTGCACTCCAAATGTAGATTTATTAACTAGTGAACCACCATATCACAACATTTACCCCTTCATTGTGACCTGTCAGAAGAACAGTGGAGGAGCTGCAAGAGCCAGGAACGAAGCTAGGGAACTTGAAAGGTCACAACGGAGTTTGTACAGAATGCGCATGCTCATACAGTACACACTCTGTCTGAACCTGTCAGAAGATCAGCAGAGAGCGCAAGGCCTGGTAAGTTCAATATCTTCGCTCCTGGCTCCTGCAAATTTTATTGAAAAACGTGAGGAAAGGCATAGCTCCCTTTACCTCCAGTTCTTCAATAAAACTGAAATACCCAAACTTCATTTAGGCAGTGGATTAACCTTTATGGATGAGAGAGATATCCATATATTATTATGTTAGCATACAGATAGAAAGAATGAAAGCGGTAAAAAAAAATAGTTAATGCATGGCTATTAGAACCAAAACAAGCAAGCAAACATTACAAGTTTTATTATACATTACAGAGGCTTTGTTGAGTCACCAGTCTCACATTCCCATACATTTACATGCAACATGATTTGGGTAATCTACAACAGTTTTATGTTCTTTAATGGAAACCTGTGGTTAACAGAACATAATGTTCCTGCCAAAGAAGTTTTAGTATCATTTACAAACATTTGAAATCTACAGTATGTGCTCTTATGGAAAATAAGATAGCTGATAATTTCTAGTTATGCCCCAAAAATATAGAACTCTATACATATTTATAAACCAACTATATCAGAAATGTCCAATCATTATCTGTACCGTGCCTTTATAAATGCGGCCCTAGATGTATTGGAGGAGTGACTTTTTGCCTATGTTTAACAACATAATGCAGACCAAATATTAAACTGATTTGATGTTTGACTTGTCATAAATGTTCACTAAGTCTAAATAATGGGCTGTCCCACTAGCCCAGACCAATAATTTGCACTGATCGCAAAATAATCAGTCTATCAGAATGCCAAGGGAATTTAAAAGGTATTGCCAAATAGTCTATGGCCTGCTTAGGTATTTTATAGTGCACTTTTGAAGCCTGAACCGCAAAGAACTTGGCATTTCTCCAATGTTCAGGGCACTGTTTAAAGAAAAGCTATCACTACTACTGTATGTAGCAAGAAGTTGGGATATTGGACTTTCTTAAGGACAACTTATGATACTTTTGTTCAACCTGGCTCTCAACTGTTGACAAGAAGATGACTGTCAAGGTGCAAGTGGATCCAATACAATGTGCTAAAAATTAAAATGTTGGATAGAAAGGGTTTTAAGAGGCAACAGAGAAAAATACATAGAAGAATAATAAAACCTTTATTTTGGCCTATACTTCTTTTTAAAAAAGTATATAAAAAAAGAGTCTATGTTTGTAACACCTTTAACATATAGATTTGTAATTTTTTGTGATATGCAGTAGCCCATGGACCATTTTTAATCACCAATGAAAGCTATACTGCAATGATAATCTAAAAATACATTAATATGCAGCAAACATCCAATATAAACATTTATACTGCACAGGAAGTTGGGTTATAAAATTAAAGAGTTATTGTTGATTTGTTCCTGATGAAAGTTTTAATAAAGAATGGAAAGATGGAAGGAAGAGCAGGCAAGTTGGCATCATAGCAGTTATAGAATGATGGATATCCAAGTTAGTGAAAATGAGATGATTATGGTCAGCAAAAAGTCCATAGAAAACAATATTTAGAGCAATTAATCTGGAAGATCTTTAAAGCAGATGAACTTTGTGCACCATTTGATTCACTAGAAATGGAAGTCAGTGAAGATGTCTTCTTACATTCAAATGACTGAGATTTATGAAACTGGTTGGAATGATTGTGCACACATATCTCAGCATGTGAAGCTAGTGCCTAAGAGTCGTCATTACCATTCTCAAGGGTATCACTGCTTTCAAAGCAACCTGAGTCCCTGGGGGAGCACCCACTTGTTCTTTCCCCTTCTGCCAGCAATTTCTCCTGAGACCCTGAATGGTCACTGTTACCTTAGTAAGAAAAAGAAAGGAATGAACTGTAACCAGAAATACTAATTGTAAAGAAAGCGGACTATTTAAAAAAAACATAATGCATGTCACATAATTCAAAAAGAGAACTAAAATGATTAAGTGAAATAACCTTAAAAACACATCCACACGTTGTTTTCCTAAAATGTACTAATTTTTATTTGACAAATCATCTTCATTTCCAGCTTTACACAATTTCTGCTATAAAACATATATCTGTAAGCACACATGAAATTTCCTTTACAAGGAATATTAAAGGGGCAGTTCAGTGGAAATTATCAATATATGTTAAATTGTTAGTTTGTGTAATGCCTTCTTAGTTATTCTACATATTCTCTCCCATTTTGAAAAATCAGTTGATTTTATACCCTGTTCCCTGCTGTTGACATTAGTGAGCTGACATTTCAGGGTTTTAACGGTCCTTCTTCTTCCCAGAATGTACCACATTCTTGGAATGTTCCTAACAGTCATTTCTATTGATTGGCTGTTGGATAGGTCAAAGATGCTCAGATCTCTACTGAGCAACTGAATCAACCCAGGCGCTGGGTCAAGCGCAAAACAATAATAGTCTCTACTAGGGGTCCTGCTAACAGGAAGTCAGTATTTCAGTTGCATTTATTTATACACAGACAAAATGCTGAACTGGCAGATTAAGGTCATTGGGATGAAAAAATAATGCTCTTTTTTCTGAAAAGCATATGTATTTCTTCTCCTTTAAGCTTAAGTTAATATCAATATTAAGTTAATTAGCTATCAATTCTTTTTCTTGTCTCCAAACAAGTCAAGGTGAAATAAAAGCATACAGTCCTACCTTTTAAATAAGCTATGGACCATATTTCTAACAGCATCCTGTGAGAAGTTATATTGCATAAAATGTTATTATTTCCAGCTTGAGTCACATTTCCTGCTTTTCCAATGTCCTTGGGGTTCAAGCTTGGTAACAGACTTTTGGGAAAGACAGGAAGTGCCTACACACATCTGATGAGTGATGTCATCAGAGCATGCCCCCAGACGTCTGGAGTTTTTAATACAGAATAAAATACAGAAAAAAAGTCAATAAAATGTCAATCTGCTGCTGTTTTAAGGTTTACACAGGCAGATACAAGAATTGCAGCTGTAAAAAAAAAAAAAAAAGATTTGATAGTTGAGGCAGAGAGATTTGCTGGTCACAAGGCTACAAGCACTAAAAACAGAAACGGGGAGATTTTCCCAGAGCCGCTTGTGACTGGGTAATTCCCAAAAGTTATTTATCCACAGCATGATTTTAACAGTGGTACAAATAGATATTAAACCGCTAACACTGGTTGCAGAGATGTTTCTTTTGCAAAACCTGCGCAGTCAGTGCAAAATGGAATTAAAGTCACGCTCTTACCAATAGCAACTGGGTAAGGCTGAGGACACACTACAATGCATAGTTAACGACTGCAATGGTGTATGTGTCTCCTGTACGTAAGTGCGCCCTGAAGTGTATCGCTATTCCCCAATGTTGTGCAATCAATATTGCTATTCCACAATGTTGTGCAATCAGAGCACATGTGGTTGCACAAAAAAATGCTGATCGCATGTGCTCCCAATAGCGATCACAGCACAACACAGGGCCAATACTAGTGTGCAATTTTTAACAGGTGATTGGATCGTGATTGGATTGAGCGTTAAAACACATTGGTATGGCCTGGCCCTACATGAGACCGAAAGTGTTTAGGAAGTTACATTGCTGAACTTTTATAGCACTGGTTTTGCCTAGAGATGTGATGCAGGACTCCTTTTACAGGTAACAATGAAGGTTTTTATTTAACCCTAGCTTGTTTGGAGACCACAGTTCTGTTTAAGCATTGCAATGAAGTTTACAGAACATACATTTTCCTATGAAATTGAAATAATGATCTTACTGTCATATTCTTGCAGCAGCTCAATAGCTGTAAGAAGAACTGCTTTGTGTTCTGGGTTTTGAATGTTCAATTCATCCAAGTCTTCTTCCTCTAAAAGTTTAAAGGTGTCCAAATCTTCATAACCATTAAAAAGGAAGGTTGGCATGTGCTCCTGGAAAATCAAAATTATTGTTCTTAGCGCATTGTAAAAAGAAAACAATTCAGCACAAAAAACAGATAATAGTCACTACTTATAATTCATCTTCGATTGACAATAATTTTGTGTCTGAAAAAGCAAAATCAAAGTAAAAGCTTTGTTTACTCATTAGCACTATTTACACTCAAATTGGTTTTATTGCTGTCACTTCACTTTACGAGAGATTACAAAGAACAATATTTCTTATAATATTTTATAAGGTATTTTAATGTCATAATAATCTTACAGGGAGATTCAATAAAAGTTCTTATAGTTACAAATGGTGCTAATATTGCCCCAATCAATCAGATGTTAGCTTTTAAATGTTAAATATGATCTGATTGGTTGGGGCAAAATTAGCACCATTTTTAACGATAAGAACTTTTATTAAATCTCTCTGTTAATGTCTTAGTTATGCGTTCAGCACAACATTCTAACCTATACATGATCAATGTACAGGAAACTAAACTAATGATGTAATGATGTGTAGTGCAGATGTTTGGAAACTACAAACAGCATTCCCTGGCTTCCCTCCGTAGTTAATGAGACTTGTAGTTTTCAAACATCTGGAGGCACACTGTTTGAGAATCCCTGCCTTTAATCACCAGAAATTACATTAGGGAAAGTACTTCAACAGTAACATATTCTATTAAAAAAAAACAACTAAGAAACCAAATCCTACTTATAAATAAGTTATATCTTATCGTTTAATTCTAATTGTTATATTAGTCCGAGAGAACATAAGAGGAACATAACTAGGTTAGCCCTACATCTGTCAGCTCTCAAACTCTTGAAGTTTGGATTTTGAGGGGTGATTTACCTAGATTTAATTTTTCGTTTGAGGGGTGAACATGCCCTTTAAAAGGCACCTATAGTGAAAAAAAACACATTGCCCCTTTGCAAAGTTAAATTCATGTACTCTGTGCTGCCTTAATCCTATCCCTGTCAGTGACTCTGTTTAACCATGGTGTCAGATCTGTGTGCAGCACTCCCCCCTTCCCCCTCCCCTCTGTTACCTCCTCCATGTCTCAACTCCGGCTAACCGACAAGCTTATCATGTGCAGTAGGAGTTAAAAGTTCAACATCCTGAAAAACACACCCACACACAGTGGCCAATAGAAAGCAAGCTGTTCTGGAGACATGGAAGGAGCTCTGTACAGTTTACGATCTCTCACTTTGTGACCCATCATCAATCAGTAAAAACTATTAAGAAAGAGGGTCAAGTGCAGCCTTATATCTAACATCAAAGCTACCTCTCTCCCTCTGCTAATGCTGTTATCTCTATGGGGATCACGTCACAGGGATTTGATTGACAGTCCAAGTAGGAGTAGAGGAATGCAATCATGTATTCTTCTAACTGGTGTATCTCAGGACAGAGAGGGAATCTGAAAAAAGTGAAGACACTCTGGGGGTTGTGGGGAATTGTAGAACACATGGAAAGAAAGAAAAAAAAGTTCATTTTCCCACTATAGATGCCCTTTAAGTACATAAATGTATTTGAAAGCTAATTTGACTAATTACAACCATGCAGTGTAACAAGATAGAAAAACTGACAGCATGATAAGTAACTAATGATTTTTTGTACTACTGAAAGTTCACATACTGTAGTAGGTCCTGGGTTCTAAATTTAAATGCCACCAGTTATCAACTAAAAATACATTTTTACTGAAGAAAACACACATCAGAGCTCAGCACGTCTGTCTCTTCTTCATATTTATCAAACACTCTTTTTCAGGGGGCGACATACTCCCTAACAGCATGCATTATTCTATGGCAATCCAATATGTTAACATAATGTGCACCCCATATGTACAGAATCGTAACTAATGATCATGCGTTATTATGGAATGCTCAACTATTCAATTAAATACAGCAATAAGCAATGAATATCTTGCTTCTTGGTTTTATTACAGAGGTGAAGGTTTATAAATTTAATTCTATGACCAGTAGTTGACTGGGCAGATCAAGAGATTTATATCATTTACTATCCCATTTATGAACTATCCTCTCCATGCTTAAAATATCCCACTATTAAAACAAGGGGTGCTTTAACAGTAATGAATAGGCCACACTGAAGTGCTATTAAGCGCAATCTGATTGCGCTTTTAAAAGTGCACGCTATTGTGGCCTAGTTGATGTTGCCACACGAGGGTGCTAGGGAGCGCTGCGATTCGTAAATTGGAGCACAAGCCAGAAAAATGTTTTTTTGCACAATCGCATGTGCTCCGATTGCGAATCAAGGAGGGATCGCAACCGCAATCGCATGGCAACGCGTGCACGAGTGCGTTACAGTGTGGCCTCAGCCTAAGAATAAAAAAATCTGCCACAACAATTTACATATCAAGGCACAATGTACACAAGGATTATGGTATATTCTAATTGTTCTCTTAAAGGATAACTATACTCTACAAATTAACTATTTAAAAAATGGTAAGTAACTGGGGCAGGAACAGTAGGTAGGATTGATTATTCCTACCTCACAATATCATTATGTTTAGGAGCTACAGCATGTACAGTTTTCATTTGACAGGTTAGTCCTGAAGATATTGCTAAAGCCAGGAGGAAGACTGGCAGAATCAGTTTTCTTTGGGCTGGTGCTCCTCACAGAAACAATATCAGAAGGTAGGAATTACCAATCCTATATCCCTGTCCCAAGTACTTTTCATTTTAATTGTATTTAAAACAACTTTATACACACGATAGTTACCCTTTAACTTAAAGGGTATGTCCACCAATTTTTAAAGTATGCTTTATTCAGTTTAACTGAAGAATGGGAGGTTAATGACCTATGTCTTAAGAAGAAACTTACTGCGGATCGCTCCAACGCGGGCTTCCCACTGACAGGTCCTGATGCATCCACACTCCCTCGCACTGTGTACATATTCACGCACAATGCAAAGGACTATGGATGCATTTGAGAATGTCAGTGGCGTTGGAGCGTTCCGTAGTAAAATTTGTATTGATATTTTCTCAGAAGTTCATTAGTGGTGGTTTATTTACAAATTAAAACTATATAATTGAAATGAAAGAGAGATAAGTCACTTTATGAGCCTTCATTGACCCACATTAAGATGCTTATTGCATTTAGTTTAATGCAAGAATCCATACCCCTAAATAAGTACAGCCATAACTCCTTTTTACCATTTTACAGCAAACTGCTGTAAACCAATATAATTATTGCCTTGTAAAGCAAATGTTAACCAAATATAGACTTAGGTGAGATCAGCCCTTTTATTCACTTCTAAACCTTTCTGATCCCCCAAGACACAGATTGAGGCCTTCTCAGTGTTTAATATATGAAGTGAGTGAGAGAGGCTTGGATTATTTTGTACCTATCTGTGGCAAGTTATACATTAATATAGACAAATTCTGGTAAGTAAAAGCGTTTCATTGGCAGCACCAATACAATGCCATTTCCTCTCATGTAGCTACAAATGCCGGCATCACTAATAGCCTTAATTGGAAAAAATACTAGGATCAATATTTCCACAATAGCTGATTTGCTGTATATTAAATAGTCTAATGATGTTTTATTTACCTTTAAGTTGATGCGCTCTAAAAGATCCTCAACAGACTTAGGCTTTGGTGGCCTTCCTTTCCGTCGTCTTCTTGTTGATCGCTTTGGCTTTTCTTCAACTTCATTAATGACATCCACATAAATGAATTTAAATGTCCCAACCTTATTGTTCAAAAGGCCCATCCATGTTCCCATAGGAGGTTTGCTTATGATATCAATAACGTCTCCGTTCTGCATACAAAAAGAAAGTAATAATTACTAATAGTCACAAACATGCTCTGCATCTACAAAGGACTTTTAATACAGGGTATATAAGCTTGCATCTCTCTTGTTATTTTTTTTTAAATAACCTGTTGGCTAGGGACTGGGTCTTGTAAGTATCTTCACAAGCATCTTTGGGGAAGGTAAGTAAATCAAAAATGGGTTTTGGGGGGATGCTGCCCCAATATGTAAAATTTCATTTTATGGCTGGACATGATCTTTAAGGGTGTAATAAAACTCAGGAAAGCAGTGCAGTATTCTAGCTCCTAAATTATATAAAATCCCTCAAAAGTCCAATGTCCAATAGCAAAATAAGAGCCAAATAAAGTAGACTGTTTATCAATACACCATGAAAATTCTAATATTAAACACTACTGCAGTATAATTAAGCTGCAACAGGGACTTATGGAATGCATCATTGTACACACCTTAAGTTTTAAGGAATCAGAGTCATATGGACTGGGTGTGAAATCTGTGTGGACTCTAGCTCTCCCACAGAAAGGTCCCCTGTATGGTGGTTCCTCATCATCTCCATCTTCCGACTTTACACTCTCTCTGTTACTAGCAGAAGAATCTGTTGTGCTTACCGTCTGTCCACCTACAAAATACAATATTTTTAAAATACTAAAAATATATACTGGGGTTATAATGCCCACTGTACAAGACTATACATTTAGAATAAGAACCTAATAAGACAACGTTACAAATAAAAATATTACATGAAACAGAACTTACTCATTGAACTTTGTCCACTTAATGAGCTTCGCAGACTTTCTACAGACCCTCCTGCTTTTAGCTTAGGCTTTTCTAGAGTGTTGAGTGGTGGCAGAGGCGATTCAGGGGAGGCTGGAATTCCATCAATGCTGGAGTCCTGAAAGACATTTAAAAAATATGTTCAAAAATAGATTAAAAAAGTCTTTCGACATCAGCCTATCAAAGAAGGAGGTGAGCAGGATTCAAAGCTACCTGTGTCAATGTATGTAGGGTGTCTGGAATTATGGGAAATGCTGAAATTTCAAATTGCAGTTATAGTTCTATTAACTTTTTTGAAAGATGATCCAGCTCCCTGGACAGCAGTTCTGCCCCCTCTTTAACTGGACCTGCCTCTGAAGGAGAAGGTACAAGCTACAGCTACACTGGTTAATGTTAAAAGACCTGTATCATTTGAATTCTACTTAGAAATAAGACAGGGATCCAGGGCACCTAATAAGTATCTTTTAAACCTACCTATTCAGTTTTTCTTAGGGTTGAATTATCAGCTGTATCATAAGCCCTGTCCCGAAATTCTTAATAATTTTTAATGCTAACCACAAGCCTGAAAATATCCCTTTCTCTCTCCTTAAAGGAGAACTAAACCCAATTTTTTATACCCCAGAATCTGAAAACAACCCCCCTAAAAACACCAAAAAGCTATAAATTCCCACTTCAGTAAATTGTATTAAAGTAAATATAAGCCTGTTAAGAACTGGATGAAGTATCAGTGTGTATGTGCAGTGTCAGACCACACCTCCTGACTTCAATCACATGCTTCCTTGCTTTATCTGTCCTGTAAAAGGATTGGCTATAGATTATTAGTGGGTGTGACCAACTGTAACAAGTTTCTGCCATAGCTAAGGACTGAGCATGTGTAGAACATAATGGACCAAACTGTGTGATACAAGAATTCTGTAAAGTAAATGTAAAAGTAAAAATGCATCTTTTTCATTGTATCAACCTGTAAAAGTACAAAACAACAAAAGTTGTCACTGACCCGATCTACCAGAAAAAAAATGACAATGTTTAAATGTTATTTTGTGGTGTTTATTTATTTTTACGGTCCACCTTTGTCAATTATATATAGCATTCACACTGCCTGCTTGCAGTGTACCATAGCTGCCACAAACACATTAGTATTTAGGGGAAAACAGCTAAATGCCAATGTGCCCATCATACTACAAGTTTTTACTTTCCCTTTGCGAAAGCAGATGTGATCTAAAATATCAGCTTTCCAGTAGAATGATGCCAGGAAAAACTGTAAGGTTGAGAACATGGAATGTCCTACAAACCATAAAACTGTTAAAATGAAGCCTGTAATTTGCAATTTTGCAAGTGCAGCATCAGAAAATATCCTCAGTAATGTGCCAACTAAAATTCAGGAAGATGCCACATGACTGGAATAAGGAGTTATTTTGTTTGGCGGGACATTTGGAAAGGACAGAATGCTAGAGTACTTTATCAAATGAAAATATGGTTATGAATTTGTTTTAATAAAACAGACAGAGCAGGAATGTAATAAATTGAAATAAAGTATGGCTTGTATAATTGAATGGTATTAAAGGTAAAACTACAGTAACAATAAAATAATAAATACAGTGCTACCTCTATTTTCCTGGATTATTTGTAGTTCTGTAAGGTAGTATAGTGTATTGTGAAAGGAAAATAGATTATTACTAAACAAAAGTTTATTTATAGGGAATGGGAATGTGCCCACATTGTGCATCAACAAACACTAGACTGCTAGTAGTTGTGGCAAAAACATCTTTCTACTTGCTCAGCAGTGGTGTGGTGTAACAGCTAGAGGGCAGCATTTGTCAATATTTATTTGCACTTAACAAATAGCTTAACTAAAACCATGCTACCGAAGATTCTATGTAGTGGATAGTGAGTTTCATGAACTGCAAGGATTATACATGCTGCTGACATACTGATGGGCACATTGATGGCAACAACTGCATCTTTAGTGTTCAATAATTTTTTTTGTTTTCTTTTTTTTTTTTAATATATTATCAGGAAAAAAAAATCATAAATACAATATATACTTTGTCATTGTTTGGTAGTCATATATGTACAGATTTCAGATTTTGTTTAAATTTGTCACAATCATTTACTTTCTTTCACAGTAGTTATAGATATACTTCATTTATCAGATAAACATTTTATGTTTTTATGGTTCCCTCATCCAATCTGGCAGATGGGATGCATATTTGCTGTAGAGCCACATAGAATAACATTTGTGGAATAATGGAACCGTATCTGTTATCACATAAAATAACCTTTCATTTATTCATATGTCATTCAACCTTTCAATAAACCTATTTATTGAGAGGGATAGGGTTCTCCGCTGTGCTCCAATTAAGATTTTTGCGGCCAACATTGCATATTGGACAAACTTATTGCCGTGTCTGTTGAGGGTGTCTAATTGTTTGCTTATTAAGGCCACTTCTGGTTCTGGTTTTAGGTCTATCAGCATGACCTCTGTTAAAATTTCAAATATTGTTTGCCAATATTCTGAGGCTTTTGGACATGTCCACCATGTGTGGTACATATCTCCCTGTTGTCCACACTCTCTAAAACAGTTTGGGTTTATTGTGGAATAAATCTTATGCAAGGTTAGTGGGACCTTATGTGTACGGTACAGTACTTTGAGAACCGTTTCCCTCAAAGCAATGTTAAGACTGCCTTTATTACGTTTTAAAAATGTTTCTTTCCATTGTGTTTTGAGATCAATTTCCCATTTTTGTTGATATTTATGTTTTTCTGGTCAAGATTGGTTGGAATAATCCTTTGTATATTGTTATATTGTTAGGTGTCCCTTACCCAAGGGGTTGTTATAGCAAAGCTTCTCGAAATCAGTGAGACAGTTTGGGTTGTATGTTTCTTGTTTAGTTTTTGCTAAATAATGGTTTATTTGCATACTCTTTGCAAGAGGCCTCTGATTTTGTCTCAATATGTAGAGGCATAAAACTAAAACAGGGTAGAGATGGTCCCGAACCCGAGTTCGTGTCGTACAAACTCGAACTTTACGAACTTTCCGAACTATGAACTAGTTTGGATATTTCGAACTCGCAAACTGTTTTTCAAAAATTCTTGAATATTCGAAGATTTTTGAATTTTCAAATCCACAACCCTTGAATATGGCGTTCTATTCTATACCAAAAAGTAAACCAAAGTGAACTATTCCTTTAATGCATTGATTGAAGATTGGAAGCACAAGGAGCTATACCTTACCTTCCATACTTCAATCAATGCAAGTGGAGCCAGTAACAAACTTGGAGCAAACTTACCTGTTACACGATCCTCTACAGCAGCTCTAACAGGTCCCGACGCTTCCGATTTCTGTACAGCTATAGCGCACATGTGCGATAATGCGCACTATAGTTAAACAGAAACTAGAAGCGGTCGGGAATTTCAGTGCTGCTGCAGAGAATCGCGTAACAGGTAACTTTGCTTTAACTTCCTTCCTGGCTCCACTTGCATTGATTGAAGAACGGGAGGTAAGGCATGGCTCCTTATCCTCCCGGTCTTCAATCAATGGCTTAAAGGAATAGTTCACTTTGGTAATGAACTATTCCTTTAAATAAAATGATTGCCTCCATCCTGGCAAAGTAATCCAGATTATACCTCCTGCTCTTCAATACCTCCCGGTCTTCCTTATCCTCCCGGTCTTCAATCAATGCATAATGATCACTTTGGTAGTGTACTATTTCTTTAAATATCTGTAATGCATGTGATAATGTTTTTAACATATCAGTTGGTGTTTGGGGCAGGTAATGGATATATCGCCAGTGTTTTCTTTTAAGGGTAGACATGCCCTTTAAAATCACTGTAAATAATGCAAATACTAATTTTCCCACTACAACAAATCATTAAGATTATTTAAGTAAAAAGGGTTCCCACGTAAATGAAATCACAGTTTTCTATAGTTTAATTATAATCAAAAGGCAAGAATTTTGCTGTGTCAACTATGTACTTCTGCTGGACATTCTGTAGAGCAGCTGGGCTTCTGATATTCAGAAAGCCCAGTTTGTTTTAACATGGCTTAAATTCAATAAATATTTTGCAGAAAAAAGATGTGAATATCCTACTGACCTGGTCTGACACAGAACTTGTGTATTTTTTTGACATCCTTTTCCTCATGGTTTCCTTAACTGACTTTACTTTTTTACCAAGCGAGATCCGTGGAGTGGAGGGAGACTTCATAACTTCTTTGTAGATAACTTCATCTTTTTCCTGCAAGAGTGAAAAATTAAGAATTATATTGATCATTAAAAAACTTTAATCTTTAATGGCTGCTGAGAACATTCTGGCAAAATAAAGGGCATGTCCACCCCCAAAGCTAAAATTTAACCCACTGCAGGCCCCACTGTGTAGTGGTAAAAAATACTTATCTTTCTCCTCTGCTTCATATGGTTCTCCTGCAATGCCTATTTAAAGTCCAGGAAACTGAAGAGTAGAATCCTTCCTGTGTGGAGGGGGTGTTTGTCCCTCCCTTCTCTGGATCCCTTGTCTCTGCACTTCCTTTTAAAAAACTATATTTTTTTCTGTAGTTGTAGGGGACCAACTCCCAACCCTAAATGCCATGTTTAAAACTTTAAAAAGTGTCCAGAAAAAGGCTTACCAGCCTTCGTTCCTTTGGCTCTCTAGTCTGCCACGCCTGTGATTGGCTGACTCTCAGCCAACCACAGACGCAGCTGTCCATCTGGAACCTAATGCTACTCCTTTCCCAGAAGTAGCATTAGAGGCAGAAGCTGAGCGAACAAAAGTTGGTATTGGTAAGCACTTTAAAAAAAAATTTTACACTACAGTCAAGGGTATATTTATACTTTAAGCACTATTCATTACGTACAACATTTTCAGCTTACTGTACTTCTCTGTTATACTTGATTTATCCAATATGCTTTATTCTTTAATAACTGCCTATTTTAATGTTTAGAATACTTACCAACTGGTCATCATTGTTCCCAACATGCAGTGAACGATTAGACAAGTCGAATCCACCAAAGCTGCAGGTCCTCTGCAATGTGAGCGCAAAATAGTGGAAAAATCATATAAAAAAACAAAAAAACAAAATCAATTTACAAACTGTGCAATCACTGTTTCCTTAAAAACTGTATTTTAAATGGGAATGGGAACATCGACACAATGAAATATCTGAACTATCAATACAATGATTCATGGCCAAAATGCAATCCAAAGGATGTTTATGTGTAGTACATAATTCACACATTCATTCACATATTTCAACTGCTTCCTAGATCAGTTAAGTAACAAATAAAATAGTGTGATAAATAAAAACATTCATTACACTGTGCAGCCGGTGGCTCCACCTTTTACATCAAAGTCTATATAGAAACCCTTCAATCATTCACTTACCCTGCAGTGAACTTATGGTAGCCACATGGCCTACTGTGTATCAAAACAAAAACTTTGTTTTTTTATTTTACTCCTATATATTCCTAAGATACAGTTGGGTTTGTTGCATTTGTACTTTACCAGTGTATGTAAAGCTGCCAGGGATGCTTATAAAGCAATAGGACCAAGGCAGGGGTGGACGCATTACAATTTAAATTATTAGCCAGTTAGAAACGTTATCAGGAAATCTAAATTTTGTGTAGAAAGCACCACTGACGTTAACAAAAAAATTGCCTAGAAGATGGAAGGAGTAAATTTCTAGGAACATTGGCCACCTGGCCATCCCAGCATATGTCCAGCCCTACATAGAATAATAATAGATATTCCTGGTTTAATCTGTGCAGACAGAATGATAACAATAAGTATAGTGTTGTGCTCCTATTTGATCAATTGTGCAGTAATATATTTTAATATTGAACTCATTCTGGAATTTCTGAAAAAAAGGTGGTACAACAAAGAAATGTATCATGTTCTGCCATTTCACCGTATACATACTGTATATCAATACAATTATTTTTTCAGTGGGTCACACCTTAATGTTTATTAACAACAATCAATACTAGACTAACCTCAGTATGTAATCATGTGATCTTGATACAATGGCTACAAAAAATTCAGATTGCTGCAAAAATGTTATTGAAACAAAATTTTAGACTACTGTTTGGTTTAAAGCTATATGTAGCATTCTTTGATGAATGTTAGCATATACCACGTTAGTATACAAGTAATAGAAACGCGAGCAGATTGAAAAGTGCCATTTATAAAGAAGAAAAAGACAAAGCGGGCAAAAGAAGCCAAGTTTTTATTTATACTGTACTGTCCCCTCAACCCTCATTTTTCTTGCCATTAGTTCCTTCCTCCACTATTTCATTGTTAAATTGGTCTTTTTGTACAGGAAATGGACAGCGCATGTGGCCTTTTGTTCAGTGAACTGGAGAAAGAAGCAATCTAACTTTCTACATAACAAAACATACTGACAGAGAGAATTGAGGGAAGCAAAGCAAACTGGCCAGCTGCAGGAAGCTGGATCTACACTGGGGAGATTAGCAGTTGTGTAACATTAAGGACTGTACTGCAGGGAATGTAGAGACAGATTGTCTTCTTCAAAAAATATGGGAGGTTTACAACACTAATCTAAACACACTGCATGCCAAATTATTTAAACTAATATTGGATAATTTTATTGAAAGCTACAGCTTGAAACAAAAAGAAATGTGAATATTAACCATTTATAGCACAGGCATATACGGGGTTATTCAATAAAAGTTTTTATCATTTAAAATGGTGCTAAATTTGCCCCAACCAATCAGATCTTATTTAACATTTGAAAGCTAACACCTGATTGGTTGGGGCAAATTTAGCACCATTTTAAACGATAAGAACTTTTATTGAAAAACCCTGATTGTTTTTGGATTTATCATTTATATGTATATTTATTGCTAGGCTACAAGCATTTTACAGGCTAACCTATCAGAAAAGGTTTTTGAATAATGTGGATCTCCAGCTAAAGCAACGAATATCTTGTGAGACTCATCTAATTACTAAAGACAAAATGAATTACTAATTTGTATATTCCAACATTCTGGTTTGGACTGCAGTTAACCCAATAAAGTGATAAACGAGTACATACTGTGCATAATGTATTACCACTTATTTTGTTACTATTATACAGATCTATTCTATATTGTATCTGCACATTTTTTGCTGTAATGCACAACATTTTAAGCAAGTTTGTTTCTTGTTACTCTTTATTATAAATAAAACTCTATTAAATACCAATTTTTTGAAGAGTACATGTCCTAAAATTAACATCCCCTCGTTTTAAGCAAAAGAGCTAGAAAATCAAATTAATAAATAAAAGTACAGGGTATCAGGTTCCCATCAGGTGGTAAGAAATCCTCTGGTCATCGAGGTTATTGTTAAAGGAGAATTAAAGTCCCAAGACAACATGGTCCCAACAGACAGAGCACATTCACAAATACAAAAAGCTGTGTCTCACCTCTCCCTTTGCTGTGGATGCTGGGTGATTTATGAAAATAACCTGTGAGTACTAGGGGTCAGCTCCCATAATCTGGGAACACCCAGCTAAATGTACGCAGTCTACAGCCTAGCTTCCTGGAAGCTGACAGCCAATTATGTTATAGCATTAGAGATCATCTCTCCCTCTGACACAGAACACAGTTGTCAGTGCAGTTTTAGTGTAAACACATAACAAAATACAAATGCTCCTATCCTTAAGGCTGGGTACACACCAGCCAATATTTTCGGCCGATCGACCGTTTCACGGCACTTTCGACCGAAAATATTGGCTGGTGTGGGGCGGACGGCCGTCTCAACCATTGTCCCGACCGATCGCTTGGGAAAAATTTCCCTCCATGTGTACCCAGCCTAACAATAATACATTCCTTTGCTTTTCATACAAAAAAGAAAAGTAATCTTTGCAGTTTTTTTCTTTGCTAGCATGGATGTAAGAAACGGAATATTAACATTTCAGTAAAAAAGTAAGTATAGGGAATCTAACCTGCAACCTTCTTCATTGTGTCTTGCTAAAAATAAAGCTTTCTACTTCTATGCCACAAGAGATACTAGGTGGAATATCAATACATGTAGAATATCTACCTTTTGCTAGAAACATAATAGAAACAAAAAATAGGAAGCCTGGGAAATTTAACCTGTGTCCCAATGATCTGTTTGTTTCCAAGGCCAACAATTAATCAGTGAGCACCACTACAATCTATGCAAGTACAACTCAGTAAAGGTCAGTAAAGAAACTATGAAGAAACTATCAGGGAGATTCAATAAAAGTTCTTATCGTTTAAAATGGTGCTAATTTTGCCCCAACCAATCAGATCTTATTTAACATTTAAAAGCTAATATCTGATTGGTTGGGGCAAAATTAGCACAATTTTAAACAATAAGAACTTTTATTGAATAACCCTGTATATATTTTTCTAGAAACAAAAAAGACAAGCAATGAACTCGGGCAGTAGACTATGTTGTATTGCTTCATAAGTAAACTAGCGTTATGAACTTGAGACTTCTTTGGCTGTGTCCCCCTAAAAACATGGCATTTACAAGGTGCGCCTCCAGCAACTCAAACATGACTACTGGTACATACTGGGGTCATGGGTTATGAGTTGTACTGGCAACAACATGGAAGCCTTCATTGTTATAGAATCTATTACTTACATGTACTCAATGCATCTTACTAGAGAAGAATCTTTCAATGTATACGTCTTCTGGGGAGAAAAGCTTTCTCATTCTGATTGGCCATTTTAAACTGCAAGCTATTTCTAAAAAATGAGCTCACTGAAAATGTGCCTTTATGGCAACAGAATTCATTACATAGTTTGCCTTATGCTAAACATTTCTAATTAGGAGCTGTCTAAAATGTTTGCACTGAAAACAATAGTCACATTGTGATGATCTATGAATCTACAACATTCGTGCAAACAATGAGACTGTTGTGCTACTCATTTCACACAACATGTATTTTGACGAGCTGATGAAATGGTTAATTCAGTGACATGATCATGCGATCAAAATACAGAGTTTTCTTAACACACAGGATGCAAAATAGAAAACAAAAACAGCCCATGCTACCAATGTGTATGCTCACTTCACAAAATACCAATGAAAACGGACATTTCCAACGGTTGCAGTCAGCAAGTATTTTATACCATAAACTAAGAAAATCTCTGGTATGATTGATATGTCTAGAGAAATTGGTGCTCTGAGAGAACTCATATTCTGTCTGCTTGTCTTTGTCTGAATTTGAATGCCTTAATTACAACAAAATTACTAAACTAAGGAAATATATTAACTAAGGAACTTTGCAATAAAATAAAATCTTTTCTAGGAACAGAAGAGTTACTGTCTTACAGTAGACACACTACTGGTGCCTCAAGGCATTTTCCAAAGATGTGGTGGCTTAAAAGAGTTGGGATTTGTCTGCTTTGGACAGTACATTGCTCTAGTAGAAGTGATAGATATATAGTGTCCGTCCAAAGTGTCTGAATATATTTATCTTATCTAAAACTAGAGTTTCATTTTCCTTCCTTATTTGCCACGTCATTAACACTTAAGTTAATGAAGTCATTCTGCATATCAGAAAGGATTATGAACATTGTTTCACCAATGATTTTCTACTTAACACATATTATTGTGAAACTACCCATTTTGTGAATTGAGTACCATTTACATGATACATAAGTTCACAGCTAATAAAGTTAGACGGTTAGAACATCATTTGGCATCTATACAAAATGGTAGATATACTATTTATATCATGTTATAATAAAAGTTACGTTTTATTTAGTCCCGAGAGTGCCCTCTGTCTCTGTCCATGTATTATCCTCCTCGAGGTGCACTCGGGCGATTGCTACGGAATATGGAGTGCTGATCGCCTTCGTTGATTGTAAATATATAACTATATAAATAAGTTTGTCCATGATTCTGTGATCTTAATGACTGTGCCCTAGACTAAAAGTAAACTTTAAAAAGGAGGAATATTTTGCATGTACATTAATACATATTTAACCGACATTTGTTTGAATAAATCATTTAAATATTAGAAAATACCTCAATGGTTCAATTTCACAAGCTTTGTTCCGATAGCGGTTCCATGGAACCTATTGAATTTCCAAAAATCCGATTGAATCAGAATTTTTCACATTTTTCGATAGACACTTTTGGTTTAAGTTTCTAAAGGAAATTTCGTTTAGTTTAAAGTTTAAAGTTAAAATTTTTGCATTTTTGAATTTTGAATTTTTCTACAAATATGAAAATAACTGGTATACGCAGTATAACGGATTTTCAAAACGATTTAAAAATAATTCCCTTTTAGCAGACTGGGGAATTCAACAAAAATATAGTAAAAAAGTCCTATAAAGAAATGAAAATGCTTGGGTGCCATGGGGAAAGAATTTAGTTGTGTTACAAAATAACCATAAAAATATATTAATATCCAATAATGGATTGGAGTTTATGGGGACTTTTCCAAGAGCACAGTGCACACACTTTCCTGTTAAAGGGCCATTACCATCAGTACCATTGGGATTGGCCCTTTACAGGGAATGTGAGTACCCAGCTTTACTGTTAAAGTATACTTTCATTGCTTTTATTTAAACACTTTTCATTCTTTTGCTACAGGTGCAAACCTCATTATAGTAAAAACAATATCATCATTCTCAGTATTTTATATTAATCATTGTTCCTTTCTCTTCTTTTATACATAGGTTATGTGTGAAATCTCGGCGGTCAGTAGCTGTAATAAAGGGGTCAATTAATTTGTTGCATGAGACAAATGGACAATAACCACAGAGATTATAAATTCCCATTTGTGTTACTGCGTGTCCTCTGTCACTGTCTATGTGATTAGTTTCACACCTGTCCCCATACAAGTAACACTTCATGTCTGTATCCTGAAGCCCATTGTTTTAATCCCCTTTCACACTGACACCCTTTGTAATTACGAATCACGTCAAGGTGCCAGAACTGCAGATAACTATAAAACAGCAGGAGTACCTGTATTCCCCCAATATGTATTTAGGATTGTGGTGTAATGTATCACATTGGGAATATGTAGCTATGGGTGGATTGAAAGTCATGACTGATGCTGCCCAAATAATGTCTGCTACATTTTTGCTGTTGCCATTTTTCTATGGTAGAAGTCAGTGTGTGAGAAGGTAGCGATACTTTTCCTGCCACAGAACTGTATGTCTACCAGCTGCTTCTTCCATGTCTACATCTCTCTTGTTCTCTTGATTGATTTCCTTGAAGCTATAAAAAAGGTTTTGTCCCATGAAGGCTACAAAATAAAGGTCAGATTCACACTAACTTGGGTTTAATATATAAAACAAAAGGTGCTACAGAGAAGATAATCTCCTTTTTTAATCATGGTAAAAAAATAATAAACCGATGTTTGTATTGTATTTATATTCATATATGGTGCTACATATTCCATATTTATTTCATCCAATCACATCGGCCCTGCCCTGAAGAAATTACATGTAAGCAATTTATGTCACACATAGAACCTACCAATATATCATACAGTGTCTGTACACATTAACTATATTGGGGAAATCTTGTCCGGTGTGTAAGTATTTTCCCTAAATTGCCAAGATGTATGGGGGAAAAAACAATTCTCTGCAATGCCAATGACCTAACACTGTGGGGGCTGGGAGCAGATGGAAAACTTACCACAAGTAGAGGGAGCACATGCAATCAGGATGTGTATGTACTCACCTGTCTGACCTTCCCCATAAAGAACATGGGAGGTAAGTTGCCCCATTAATATAGTGTTTTACAGAGGGGTTCCAATAGATTACTGGTCAGCATTCACATGTGTATGGCCAACTATAACTTTAAAACAAAGTGGCAAGTATTTTAACCCAAGGACCTCATTGCTAACCAAGCTAAGCATAAGCTCAGCATAGACAGAACGCATGTGACCAGGGCTGGGCTTTGATATGGGCGACCTGTGCGGCCGTACTGGTTGCACTACCAGGGGGGGCGCCAGCAGGAATTGTTAGGTCACGGACCTGTAGGTAAAAGTTGTGCATCAGTGTCACAGCCCCCACAGTTACAATCCTGCAGATCAAATCTATGTCACAGCAACACCCCACAGACAAAGCCCCAACACAGACAAAGTTTTCTGTATGCTGTGCTGTTCTGTCTGTGCATTAACAGGGTTATTCAATAAAAGTTCTTATTGTTTAAAATGGTGCTAATTTTGCCCCAGCCAATCAGATGTTAGCTTTCAAATGCTAAATAAGATCTGATTGGTTGGGGCAAATTTAGCACCATTTTGAACGATAAGAACTTTTATTGAATCTCACTGTTAGTGTGTTACGTTTTACGTAATGATGTACGCACGATATATACAAGCACGCATTGCAAATACCGTTAGACAGTAAGTGCAGGTGGCAGACTTGATTTGAAGCAGGTCAAGGCAAGCAGCATTAAGCGGTGTGCCCAGGGGGGTGTTTTGGAAGGGGTGCTAGGCATCAGTAACAAATCTTGCATGGGGTGCTATTAATGCTAAGGCCGGCCCTGCATGGGACTGCACATTTCCCTCAGCCACGGCCAACTCCCTATACTTTAAGTAAAGGGAGACGATCACAGAAGGGGGAAATTTGGGGGCATTTCTGACTGTGAGGCAGACAGTGAATGTTCGTCGTCCTCAGGAACCCTCAGAAATGTTACACAAACTAGTGATAAAGGGACAATACCATCGTATCCAACGCTGTTGTCCCTTTAACGGTAGTGTATGTATCCACCTTAACCAAATATCGCTACCAATATACAATGGACCACTTTTTATTTCTAATTTAAAAGGGCTAATATGCTACTTCATCAGGCTCCACAGTAAATATCAAATGGATGCACTCCTCATGTTTATATGAAAGAGCTTTTCATTTTGCAGTACAAAGAATGTTTTAGTAAAGTGATGAACTGAGTTTAACAGCAATTATCCCAGTTATATAGGCAGAAAATATCAGTTAACCTTTCCAGGGCTGCCCAATATGTGTATATTCATGTGACGCTCACAAATTATTCATTAGTTAAGGATGTGTTTTACTTTCACGGTGTTGTAGTTAGGGCTAATGTTTCTTTTTTGCCTATTTATTACTTTCAAGTCAATAAAATCTAATAATCAGGCTCTATTGCCAACATGATTTTAACTTTACTGTATTGGGAATTTGCAGCTTAACGGCACTAAATGTAAAATGACTTTGTCACAATTGTATTGAAACACACTATAAGCTTTAGATTGGATTGAACAATCAACTGGAAGTTTTTCGATTGGTTGATCCAAACGTTCATATTGATTAGATCAACCACTCAACAGTCACAATCCCTCAAGGGTTCAGAAAATAGTAGAAATGCCTCGTAATTGGATGAACCTTACAAATTAACAGGAAATGGTGACCCATGTATGCCAGGCTTAATAAGTTTATGCCCAGTGTTACTGTACATTGACCTTTATATAATCTTTTCAAGTGTATTCTTGCTTATTTTCCTATAAAGTTTACATTCCCAGATATCCGGTATGGTTTCATATTATAATATTTATATTATTATATTTTACAATCATTCATATCTGACCAGTATGTAATATTACTTACTTATTGCTAATAAGACAATTAGTTATTATTATTATGGATTTATATAACGCCAACATCTTCCATGGCTCTTTACAGTCATACATTACATACAGGGTAATACAGGTTATACAAAGTCATAAAAAGTCATGCTGATTATTTTAGTGGACGGAATGTTAAACACAACGAAGGACAGTCCTACATTGCTCAGCTTAAGCCTCATACACACACACGTGATCACAAGGGCCGATCCGCAACGCATGATGTGTATGTATGGCTGTTTCATTTGACAATTGTGCCGTGTATGAGCACTTTGTCGGGCAAAATGGGCATTTGTTTGGCACTCGTTGTTGATATGCCTGGCGGACTGGGCAACAAGCCCAAACACGGCAGGATTAGCTGAAACACTCCCTACAATACAGAAAATCCACACTACACTACAAAAAAGAACAGAGAAAGTGATCCGGAGGGAGGGGGGCTTCCCTGCGCAAGCCAGGGTCTTCCAGGAGGACATGGAAGTAGCAGGGACCGGATGACACACAGACAGCTCCTACTTTTCTGAACTTTGGACAGGCAGCAGGAGAACCATAAGGAGCTGAAGTGTGAGGTAAGGATTTTTTTTAACACTACACAGTGGAGCCAGTAGTGGGTTAAATTTTAGTTTTGGGGGTGGACATGCCCTTAAAATATCTGGTTAGAAATACACGTAAAAAATACCAATTTGAGAGTTAGAGGCAATTAAATGACCAGTTTTTTTATTTAAGGGTGTACATAGACTCAGGAAAGTAACTAGAGGGGAGCAATTTTGCAAATAAAGAATGCCAAACAGGAAGCACCTGAAGTTTCCGGTACCTGGTGGTGTTTTGTTTTGATACGTTGTTCCTCAGACCATTTCCCAGGTCCCCGAGCCATTTACAGTAACTAAGTAATACCATTGCTATTTAAACCTTAAAGGGCATGTCCACCCCCAAAACTATAATCCCCCCAACTACTGGCCCCACCATGTAGTGTAGTTTAATCCTTACCTCACATCCCAGCTCCATAGGGTTCTCCGGTAGTGCCCCCCCAAAGTCCCAAAAACTGCCCACCAGGAGGCTAGCAGGTCCATATAGGACACTGCCTGCTTCCTGGCCTCAGGTAGATTTTTGCCATGCGTACTGCAGCTCTTCTCCCCCCTCCCTCTCCCTCCCTCTCCCTCCCTCTCCCTCCCTCTCTCGATTCCCTCCCCCTAGCATAAAATGATTTATATAGTATATTCCCCAAGGGCTCCCAGCTCCAACCGCAATATTTTTACCTTTAGAAAGCTCCCCAAACTTTACTTACCTCTCCTCTTTCCTCCGGCGAAGTGAGCTGCCGGCAGCCGCGTCCGTGATTGGCTGCCGCTCAGCCAATCACAGACGCGGCTGCCGGTCCCGCCCCTCTGCTTGCATTTTCTAGCAAGCAGAGGGCCGGGAGCGCGGCGGAGGAAAGAGGGGAGGTAAGTAGAGTTTGGGGGGCTTTTTAAAAAAATAAATTATGCGGTTGGGGCTGGGAGCCCATGGGGATTACAATATAAAATAAAATTCGGGTGGACATGCTCTTTAATTTTAGGTGGAACTCCCATTGACTTAAATGGGTCTGCTTGTGGATTTTAGTGAGTTTGGCCATCTCTTGTGTTAAAAATGTTTTCAAACTTTCCAAAAGTTTTGTCATTTTATCTGCTCACTATAAAAGCCACATCCTTTTAGACACGCTAAGTAACTGCTGTATTTTAGTACCTTGTATTACAGTATTTGAATGTCTAATAAAACATAAAATTGAAAAAAACAATCATAATATCCCACTAAAATTAGCGCAATATTTAAATTACAACAAACTGAAATCTAATCAATTTGAACAGGCTATTTTTGTGCTTCTTTAGGTCACTTTCTATGTATTATTTAAAGTGATTAGGGTCATTTAATCTTCTCTGTAATGATCCATCATGTTAAAGATGGAATTTCAGTGTTCAGTGTTTTAGAAAATTTAGGGTTTCTTTTTGCAGTTAAGAAATCATTTCCTTGCTTTCCCGCTATAAGGATAACAAGATTAAAAGGTTCTATTGCAAAATATCCCCCCTCACGCTCTTATATTCATCAGCGTGATTTAAACCACAAGATAGATTAGACTCCTCTGGGACAGACGCCAAGAATCCCTGGAAAGGATAAGAAAAGTTGTAGAAGGAATCAACGTGCCATCTTGTTGGCAACAAGTAGGTGCTCAAAGCCTTTCCGAAAATTCAAGACTCTAGAGAGAGACATATGTACAAAAATAGCAAGACATTAGAAATTTTCCAAGAGCCGTCTATCTGAACATCTTCAAGAATTAAATTATGTTCTGCCTTGATGAAAATGTAGAAAGTGTTTGTACCAGGAAAGATTATTTTTAATCAGGAAGAAATTGTGGCCAAGGAAAAGCTCTTTAATGTATCTCTAAATCTCCTACACCGGTAGGTGATGAGTTTATACTATTGATTTTGGTAAATTAACACTCACCACACAAAAGGGCATCAGTTAACTACAGCATAGATATGTAGACTTTATTTTAATCCCAACGTGTTTGTTTTATTAAAGGAAAGGTTTACTCAGAAAGTGAACTATTCCATTTTGCATTATTTGAAGAACAGGAGGTAAAGGAACTATGTCAGGAAATGTCAGAGGAGCCGGCAGTGGATCGCACTTGAGTAAGTTCAGTATCTTCATTCCTGGCTCCTGTTAGATTAATTGAAGAACAGGATGTTAGGCATAGTTCCTTTAACTCCCAATCTTCAAGTAATGGAGAAAAGGAATAGTTCATTTTTAAGTGAACTATTCCTTTAAACTCTAGAGACATAGATCACTGCATTTAGCCATATACAGGTGAAGGTGCTGTACCACTTTCATTACAGTAGGAGTTTAAAGGGCATGTCAACCATTAAATCAAAATTTTGCATACAGCTGCAGGACCCCCCCAAACCCCAGTTACATTTTATTACCTTCCCCAAAGATGCAGCTAAACATATTTACAAGCCCCTGTCCCTCGCCAACTGGGTACCACCCCATGCTGCTGTTGCAAGCTTGTTTCAGCTATTGAGCATACTGTTGCACGTTTCACTGACAGCCGAGACCAGGAAGAGGGGAGGAGCAGCAGAACGGCGAGGGACAGGGTCTTGTAAGTATGTTTAGTTGCATCTTTAGGGATAGTAAGTTAAACGTAACTAGTGTTTGCAGCTGTATGTAAAATTTTGATTATGGGTGGACATGCCCTTTTAAGGCAAGGCAACCAAAACTGTATTTATTTTAGTTCTGGATAAAAATCCTATAGTGAGAGATCAGCTGTAGAAAGCCATGCTTCATGATCTGTACCCTCACTTTCAAGAAAGCAATTAAACTAGCTAAAATAGAAAATGAACAAAGCAAAAACGACCCTGCAATTATTTTTAAGTATATAAATAGTAAAAAGGACACATAATGTGGGATTAAATGAGTAGAGATGGCCAGGTCACAGATCCGAATCTGGAAATTCTGCTTTCCCAACCGTGTTTGAAAATCTGAGAAATTTCAAAAACTCCTTTAAAATGCTAATTTTCAAATTTTTGAATTTTGTAAAAATTATACAGTAACTTACTGTAAATGGCTCTGGGACCTGGGAAATGGTCCAGGTAACATCCCTGCGGGAAGAAAAGCAAAAAAATAGAAGTAGTGTACACATGCTACATCTGGTTTTCCACATGTTGTTTTCGATAATTCTTGAACGGCCGAATTCAAGAATCCTGAATGTTCGGATTATCGAATGGCTGTAAGTTACCATTGAATAAAATATTAAAATATGATTGGTTAATGTGTGATCATATAATTGCAAGCATCGAAATATTAACCAATCACAATTAGATTTGGTTCTTCAGCAAACCTACAATATATAAAGAGGTGCAAACCCCCACGGAACTCAGAAGTTATCGTGATGGCAGAAGAAAGAGGGAAGAAAGAGGACTACAGACCAAGAGGTCTCCATTATCGGCAACGTTTATGTCACCAGCGTCGGCGGTGTCACTGGCGGCTGCAGTGACATCATACAGTTTTACAGTTTCATCTAGTCCACTGTTCCTTATCTTTTATGATTCATTTTTGTCTGGCAACGTGCTTCTGGACTGGAAAAAAAGCAGCTGAAATACCAATAATCAAAAAGAGTAGTCATTCATAACCTGGTAACTATAGACCTATAAGTTTAACATCAGTGGTAGGGAAGATACTGCAAACTTTGTTGCGGGATAATATTCTGGACTTTGTCTAAACAACTGGCCTTGTAAGTTGCAATCAGCATGGATTCATGAGAAATAGATCTTGTCAAACTTGGTTGTCTTAATAAAGTAAGAGTACTTTTTAATGTGATAATTTATATTCTGGCAAAGCAGTGGAGCGGACGAGCCTTACCTATTGAGGCTTACCAATCAGGAGGTAGATGATAATCTTGGAGGGGAGGACCTAAGCATTGCTTTAATTGAGCATAACTTCATTTTACAGTGCACTTATCCTTTACCGACAGCTATTTGTTGGCGTTAACATCCTGCACTAAATCTATATTTAATTGCAAGCGTTGGATGCGTGGGTGATTTTTGCGTAACCCGCACATCCGACACTAATATGGATTTAAAGTTGTGCTAACCAGCAGCGAACCAGATAGCGTGACTTTAACTCCATATATTTGCCCAGCGAGTCTGGGTAAATGAGTCTAATTGTCTTGTATAAAGAGGGGAATAGATTCAAGAAAGAAAAATATCATTCTCCCTCTTTACAAGGCAGTGGTAAGGCCTCATTTGGAATATGCGGTGCAGTTTTGGAATCCCATATACAAAAGGGACATCTTGGAAATGGAAGAATTTCAGAGAATTGCAACTTAAATAATAAGGGGAATGGAGGGGCTTGACCAATGCAGGCAGAAGTTAGGGCTGTTTACATTGGAGAATCAACGTTTGCTCCGGGATATGATCACTTTATACAAATATATTAATGGGCCATACCATAAACTGGTGCATTTTTTATTAATAGGTCATATCAGAGGACACGTGGACATCCTTTAAGATTGGAAGAAAAGAAGTTTCATCTTCAGGTTGGGAAAGGTTTCTTTACAGTGAGAATGGTGAAACTGTCTTCCAGCAGATCTGGTAATGGAAGTTCATTGAATAGCTTTAAGAGAGATCTGGTTAAGTTTCTAAAACTAAAATGCAGAGAGTAGTTGTAAATGGGGCTTCATCATTATGGACTAAAGTGCTAAGTGGGGTGCCACAGGGTTCTGTGTTGGGGCGGCTTCTATTTAATCTATTTATTAATGATTTGGAAGTGGGTATTGTCAGCAAGGTTTCTGAGTTTGCTGACGACACAAAACTTTGTAGACCATTAAAAACTTCAGAGGATGTGCAATCGTTGCAGGGGGATCTAGATAGATTGTCACATTGGGCTGCTAAGTGGCAGATAGGATTCAATGTTGATAAATGTAAGGTGATGCATTTTGGACTTAAAAATCCTTGTGCTACTTATACTATAAATGGCTTTGTGTTAAGTGAATCCCTGTTGGAAAGGGATCTTGGAGTTTTGGTGGATAACAAACTTAAAGGTAGCAAGCAGTGCCAGGCGGCAACAGCCAGAGCCAGCATGGTATTGTCTTGTATAAAGAGAGGTATGGATTCAAGGAAGGAAAATGTAATTCTCCCTATTTACAAAGCATTGGTAAGGCCTCATTTGGAATATGCAGTTCAATTTTGGAATCCTATGTACAAAAAGGACATCTTTGAAATGGAAAGGGTTCAGAGAAGGGCAACTAAATTAATAAGGGGACTGGGGGAGCTTGAATATGAAGAGAGACTGGAAAAGTTACAATTATGTACGCTGGAGAAAAGGCTCTTGCGTGGGGATATGATTACTGTATATAAATACATTAACGGCCATACAATAAACTATCTGGGGCATACTCCACCAATAGAACATGTCAAAGGACACAAGGACATCCCTCAAGACTTGAATAAAAAAGGTTTAGGCTTCAAGTTCGGAAAGGGTTTTTCACTGTGAGAACGGTAAAGCTATGGAACTGTCTTCCAGTGGACGTTGTTATGGCAGGTTCATTGGTCAGTTTCAAAACAAAACTGGATGAGTTTCTGCAAACAAGGAATGTTGCAAGTTACTGGTATTGATACATAAAGTAGAGTTGATCCAGGGAAATTTCCGATTGCCACTTGGAGTCAGGAAGGAATTTTTTCCCCCATCATAAATTTGGTGGGTTTTTTTTTGCCTTCCTCTGGATCAACAGTTAGGCAGGAAATAAGGATATTGCTAGATGGGTTGGACTGGATGGACGTTTGTCTTTATTCAACCTCAAATACTATAAACTATAAAAAAATATTGAGAATTACTGGTATTAATACATATACTGTAGTTCTGGTTGGTACAGGGATACTATATAATATTGAGAATTACTGGTATTAATACATATACTGTAGTTCTGGTTGGTACAGGGAAAGTATGTAATATTGAGAATTACTGGTATTAAAACATATACTGTAGTTCTGGTTGGTACAGGGAAAGTATATAATATTGAGAATTACTGGTATTAATACATATACTGTAGTTCTGGTTGGTACAGGGATACTATATAATATTGAGAATTACTGGTATTAATACATATACTGTAGTTCTGGTTGGTACAGGGATACTATATAATATTGAGAATTACTGGTATTAATACATATACTGTAGTTCTGGTTGGTACGGGGATACTAAATAATATTGAGAATTACTGGTATTAATACATATACTGTAGTTCTGGTTGGTACGGGGATACTATATAACATAGAGAATTACTGGTATTAATACATATACTGTAGTTCTGGTTGGTACGGGGATACTATATAATATAGAGAATTACTGGTATTAATACATATACTGTATGCTTGTGAAGGTTCTCATTCATCCAGGTCATGGTATATCTGTTGTATTCAATTAGATCAACTGGACTTGAAATGTAGTTCTTGAAGACGTTTCGCTAGTTATCCGACTGGCTTTCTCAATTCAGAATGACTTGTACAAGGATCTGTGGCAATTATGTACCCTGGAAAATCCCAATTAGCATATCACAGTCAGGTGTTAAGGGTGTGATTGGATAGTGGCTAAGAGGTGTTATAGGAACGCCCAGAGTAAGGTGTTAAAACAGCATTGTACAGACTGGGCCTTTGTCAAAAGAAGTAGAAGGAAAGAAAAGAACACAAATACCAACAGTGAAGGGGAAAAGCAAGACAGGAGGAAGAATATGGTCATCCCATATGTAGCAGGGGTCTCCAAGAAATTAAGAAGAATTTTCAAAAAACATCGTATCCCTGTCTGCTTTAAATCGAACAACACACTGCAGCAATTGGTACATCCGAAAGACCCAATACCAAAACACAAGAAAAGCGACATCATATATGCAGTGCAGTGCAGTGAAGAATGCTCTGATTTGTATGTGGGGGAGACCAAACAGCAACTGCATCAACGTATGGCCCAGCACAGAAGAGCCAATTCCTCGTGTCAGGACTCAGCCGTGTACCTGCATCTTAAGGATAAAGGACATACCTTTGAAGACTGTAATGTTAACATATTGGCGAAGGAACGTGACTGGTTCAAGAGAGGTGTTAAGGAGGCCATTTATGTGAAAATAAAGAAACCAAGCCTAAATAGAGGTGGGGGGGTTCGACACCAACTGTCTGCCATGTACAATGCTGTTTTAACACCTTACTCTGGGCGTTCCTATAACACCTCTTAGCCACTATCCAATCACACCCTTAACACCTGGCTGTGATATGCTAATTGGGATTTTCCAGGGTACATAATTGCCACAGATTCTTGTACAAGTCATTCAGAATTGAGAAAGCCAGTCGGATGACTAGCGAAACGTCTTCAAGAACTACATTTCAAGTCCAGTTGATCTAATTGAATACAACAGATATACATATACTGTAGTTCTGGTTGGTACAGGTATACTATATAATATTGAGAATTACTGGTATTAATACATATACTGTAGTTCTGGTTGGTACAGGGATACTATATAATATTGAGAATTACTGTAATTAATACATATACTGTAGTTCTGGTTGGTACAGGGATACTATATAATATTGAGAATTACTGGAATTAATACATATACTGTAGTTCTGGTTGGTACAGGGATACTATATAATATTGAGAATTACTGGTATTAATACATATACTGTAGTTCTGGTTGATACAGGGATACTATATAATATTGAGAATTACTGGAATTAATACATATACTGTAGTTCTGGTTGGTACAGGGATACTATATAATATTGAGAATTACTGGTATTAATACATATACTGTAGTTCTGGTTGGTACAGGGATACTATATAATATTGAGAATTACTGGAATTAATACATATACTGTAGTTCTAGTTGGTACATGGAACCTTTCTGATTGGAATCTGTATGGCTAAATTATGCAATTTTAAGCTGACTCAGTTGGGTATTGATAATTGCTTACTTAATTCAAAATGGACAAAGAGAAAGAATGTTGCTCTTAACTTGTTTTTATTTACAGGCTGCAGAAAGACCTACATCACAATATCTAATTGGTAGGCCAGACTCTCCTAGTACAACAGGGGCACACGTGCCCATTGAATGTGAGGAAGGTACAGAGGCCAATGGCACTGACAGTTCTGAGCAAGCAAGTACACCTAACAAGAATCAAGCACAAAACATGATAGTAGAAGGTGAGAAGAGCCTAGTAACTTCCAAGAGGGCTAAAGGAATTTGCTTACAAGGGCCAGTATTCACCCACAGTGGAAGATGTTCAAAGCCACCTATGAGACTTAACCTATAGAATGCATTATGGCTATGTCTCATCTTCATTTATTAATACTAAAAAAAGGGGGAGATGTTATGTAAGTGCAACTCTATGATGCATCACTCTGGGGTTTACTTCCTGTTTGACTGTTTCCTGTTCTGTTTGTTGTATCTCACTGTTAACATGCCTTCTGTGCAGTAATCACTTGTGTTGTCTTTACTTACACCACATAAAAACTGCCTTGGGGTAATTATTGACTCCTCCCTCTCCTTTTCTAACCACATTTACTATATTGCGAAAACCTGCTGCTTCTTCCTTCGCAATATAGCCAAAATCCACAGGTTCCTTTCTTTCCGACCACCACTATCACACAGATCCCAAATCTCCTCTGTACCGGACAAATCTCCCCGTTAAACAGCGCATTGTATACAAAATCCATCTCCTAACATTTAAATCCCTTCGCTCTGCTGCTTGTTACCGTACAGCACTGCGTCCCCAAGTGGCACTTTATAAATAAACTATACATACATACATACATACATAATTGTGCCATGTATGGGCACTTTCTCGGACGAAAGATACGCCTGGTCGGTCGGGCAATGATCCCCTACCGAATGGTCGTTTCAGCCATGAAAGTGCCCAAGTGCACAATTATCGGCTTAAAAGGCTATTTATACACATCACGGGTCGGCACCCTTGATTGCACATGTGTACGAACCTTAATGATATAAAAGTTTGCTGTGCTATTATTTGCAGCAACCAATCAGATATTAGATGTTAGCTTTTTTATTGGGTTACTGCAGTTAGATAACATTTGATTGGTTGGTTTTAAAATCCTTATGGCTAGTACACAGGGGTTAATATTTCAGCAATCACCCTGGCTGCCGTTTTGGTTGGAAATATATTTGAATATTTGGCTAAAACAAAATCCTTATCACTTTTTGAGAGAGAGTCGATTGGTAAAAATTAGCAAGCCAAACTAGGCAAGGAATACCGGCCCTAGCAGTTAAATAGGAGTGCCCTTCAAAACCTTACTGAGCCCAAACAATCATATTTATCTGTTAACTTGATTAGCACTGGGTATGCCCAGAGAACTCATGGAAAACTATGTTGATTAATCCCATGTCTGCCAATATTATGTCCTTTTTAATTATATGCAACAAATATTGGTCTGAAAAGATGCTATAAGTAGGAGAAATCCAGAACTGAATACATTACATGTTTTTTCGTTGAACTGTGCTGCCTTATTAATAGCAGATTGATAACATTTAGGCAACAAAACAACATCCTTTTATTAGCAGACTAACAACCATAGCAGCTGCCATCATTACATAATCTGGAACGTTAATTTTTCTGAAAATTACCCAGAAGGCATTATTTTCTAATTAAAGGAGTATTAAAGTGCCATGTTTGTTTCCCTTCCATAAACTTAACAAATAATTTCCTTCCCCGTTCGATTAGAGTTGTAGCCACAAAGCTTTAATTAATTAAATTAACTGTAACAACATTTTTTTTCTAGTTTATGTGATAAATTCCCTTCTCCGGTTACAGCCCCTCCAAAAAGATTCATGGCGTCCCTTCCCGGGAGTGATGAAATCAATTAATGGAAAGGGGGAAAAAAATTCTTTGCCTTGTTAGCCATCATAAAAAGGGATCCTCTTAGATCTCTTTAATTATATTTTCCAGTTCACTGACCATAGGCCCAACAGTACAGAAGGAGTACACAGTTGGGAGTGATCAGCTGATTGCTATTTAAGCCTTCTGCCTTCAGGACAGTGTTGAGCTAAGAGGACTAGTTCTTAAATAGCCCAAGTGATTTAACTGACCCTTACGGGCAAATTGACACAAATTTTAATCACGTACATTTCACTGGTGCTCTTTTCTTTTTATGAGCGCGGTAATCCCATTACTAACAAATGAAGATATAATCACAGTTTATTCAAATGAATTGAACTTCTTATCCTTTAAACCAAAAAAAAAAAGAAAAGAAATAAAGCCAAGAACTGACTTGTTAACCTCCGTGCGGGAACAGTGAGTTTAAAAGGTTCTAAAGGGCTGTGGTTGTGCAATGAACAGAATAAGTTGAGCTTGTAGTTTGTGGATATGGGGTTATTATGGGGAAATAAAGGAAAAGTGTTCCAAAATTCTGTTGCCATGCAAATAGAATAGACATGAAATGCCCAAAAATAAAATATTTATTTTCATGTCTATGAACCACTTATACAGATTTCCTTAAAGCACACCTTGAAGTAGGACCATTAAAGTGAATGTCCCAGGGGTGTGTTTAGTGGGGGATTCTTTGTGCCTGGAATCCCCCCTTTCTGTCTGCTCAGTGCAGTCTGCTGTTCTACTTCTCCTGGTGCCCATAGACTGTTACATAGATTGTTACATAGATTGTTACATAGATTGTTACATTGTTAATTGAGCTGTGAGTGAGAAGCAGCATTTGTATTATGCAAAAATGTATCCAGTCTGCCCTGTGATTGACAGCAGCATAACTTATAAAAATTGATACAAAATTGTATAAACATTAACTCCGCAGCTGCTTAAGGTGATTGGTGAGACTGGGTTTATATACATTACTTACTGTACTTACCCCACTGTGATGGAGCTTAGTGAGCAGGAATTAAAGGGCAACTAAAGCCATATAACAACACTTAACCAGAAGGCAGAACACCTTGATATAAAACCAGTAATCTGTGTCTTTGATACGGGCGCTGGGAAATTTACCTAAATAACATATGATTTGTGCTTTACTTCTCAGCATTCTAATATCACACAGTTTGGTCAATGACTATTATGTTCTGCTCATGCTCAGTCCTTAGCTATGGCACAAACTTGTTACAGTTGGTCACACCCATTAATAATCTATAGCCAATCCTTTTACAGGACAGATAAAGCAAGGGAGCATGTGACTGAGGTCAGGGGGTGTGGTCTAACACTGCACATACACACAGTTACTTCATCCAGTTCTTAACAGGCTTTGATTTACTTTAACAGAGTTTACTAAAGTGGCATTTTATAGTTTATTGGTGTTTTTAGGGGGCTGTTTTCAGATTCTGGAGTATAAAAAATTGGGTTTAGTTCTCCTTTAAGAAATCCTGGAGGTGGTAGCTGACTATTAACATTTCATTATATATATTATATATACACAGGAGTGATTGTTCCATATATTCCATATACAGAATGATTGTTCAATGTGCCCATACATGGTCTAATGTTATCAGCTTCCCCTACTGTAGTAAAGGGAACTGGAAATGGAAATTTTCTGTCTTGTCCGATAGGTCCCGATACCGACAATATTCAGCCAATTCTGTCAGATCCACCGTCAGTGTCACAGCTCTGACTTTGAAGGACACTAATGATATTGAAGGGCAAATGTGGATTTCTTGGTAAAAGAGAACATTAGGCTGGGAACAAATGGCCAAATTTTTCATCTCGACCATTCGCCACTACGAGCAGTCGGCCGGGACAAAGCACTATTAGTCACAGCAAATGTCTCCTATGGACCGCACAATCTGCGGTGATTTACCGACATTGGTCGCTGCCGCTGCCAATATCACCTCAGAATTTTTAGACCAACCAACCGATACACATAAATATCGACAGGTTGGGACGAAAAATCTGCTCGTATGTACCCAGCCTTAATGAAGATACTTTATAACAAAAGTGATATTTAGATAACTGTGATGATAATTATGGCAAGTACAGAATATATAATATTATTATATGATGCATATATAATAGAATTCAGGAATTCAGGAATCCCCCCCTAAAAATCCTGCGCTTGCCCGTGTCCACCCCCCAAAATAAACCCCCAAGAAAGCTTCTAAGTACAATAATCAGCACTTGTTCCCTTGGCTTTTCCATGCGCAGCAGCAGCAGAAGGGGCCAGACTGCTAGCGGCATCAATGATTGGCTGTTCGGTATACTTAGAAACCTCGCAGAGAGTTTAATCCTAGCAAGGTCCAGGTTTTGGGGGGTAATAAGGTTAACATTCAATTTTAGCTTGGGGGGGGATGGGCACTTGAGCATTCTCTTTGTGTAGTTCCTATTCAATCTAACAATTTCAAGTGCGTTGCGATTTGTGCACGAGTTAGCTTGCATGCAGGGGCAATTGTATGCTTTCCATAATGAAAATGGACAAATCGCAGGCGCAAACATGTGTAAATTTGCAGAATCACACCAGATAACGCTCGCGATTGCGTGTGCGATTCTAGTGTGTTGCAGTGAGGTCATGCCCTTACAATTAAAGCTGGGTACACACATCACAGATCTTTGAAAGGATCTGCAAGAGGGTACAAAGGGTAAGGACCTAAACCTAAGTCCTCACTCCCGAGTTCTTCTTCGTTAAGCAGCAGGAGGGAGCCCAGTAAAGCGGCTGGAGCACACCTTTCTAGATGACAGTTCTCTGGTTTGCAGGTAAATCCAAGGGTGAGGACATATTGGTGTAGGTCCTCCCCATGGGTACTATTTATTGGCCAAAGAAAAACAGTGGGTTTAGGTGAGTTTAATTGTCCTGTTATTTAAGCTAGGTACATGTTAGATAATTGCCATCTGAAATGATCACTCTATAGGGAGGTGAGGACTGAGGGACCAGAAGACCCCCACAGCAGAGAGGAACAAATGTTATCAATCTCCAACATTGCATAGAAATCTGGCAAGAATGAATGATGTTGGGGACACACATTAGAGTTTTACCCAAAATGATTGTTTAAAAGCTACAGCAGCTGACATTTATTCAG
>CM033469.1:49523089-49563089 GCA_019447015.1 Hymenochirus boettgeri | reverse complement strand
TATCTCTCTCTATCTCTCTGTAACAAATAAAATCAAAATTGCTTTATTGATAGGATCAAGTTGCATGTTGACATCTCTCTCTTTATCTATCCATCTTTCTATCAATCTATCATCCAACTCTCTCTCTCTCTCTCTCTCTCTCTCTCTCTCTCTCTCTCATGCCTTCACTTGTAAGCACTATGACAACCCAAGTATCAACAAAGTTGAGCAGGTCAACTGAACAACTAATGATCCTCTGCATAATATTTTATGAGGGTTAGTAATATTCCTATAAAAAATGGGATTCTCAAGTCTGGCAAGAAAATCAAAAAATATTAAATCCAACATATGTTGCACATTACACAGACAGACAAATTTCAAAATAAAGAAGAACAAAAAAGTAAATCAATAATGCAAAATGTATTGAAAACAGATTTGGTTATAAAGTGAAGTGAAATGATATCCTATAGTGGGTATGTTTAGGATTGGTACAGCATGACCACATGACCAGCTAGATGACCAGTCTACATTGACTTGTACACACTTGTAGACATAATAAAAGAGAAAAATGTGCAATAGTTTTCTTCATCTCTGTATAGATCTGTGTCCTGCAACACAGGGCACAGATGTCTCCCTAGCACACACCAACATACTGACAAAATGGCTGCTGAAAGTAGGATCATTGGCTTGCAGGCCCAAAACTAAGTTGCCATGATTGGTTATTGCCGCCCTGCTGACTTCTGTGTAATTGTCATGCAGTGCATGAAAATATTTTGCACCAGCATAATCTGCAAAATTTGCAAATCTCTACATACATCTAAGTAGTATATTTCAGCCCATAATCAGTTGCATTTGGTTGCACAAATGAACATTAATCGTCCGCTTGTTCGCCAGGCGTCATGTCCGAAATTGATCCTGCGTACAGGGCCTAAAAATACAATAAACAATAAGTAACCGTGAGAATCTTTCCATGTGCCCAATCTGTGTTTATGTTAGTGAATGGAAGAGACGCCCATGATTATCCATATATGAGTAAGGGAAATAATCCGTCCTAATTGGAGAAAATGAATTCTAAAAAAGGAAATGGATGAATTCAGACATGCTGCACAATCTACATAACTGAATGCTAGCTCAGGCCCTCTGTCTTTCAACTATTCCCTTTTAATCAGCCTTTACCTGACCGCAGCTAATTACCCCTGTCTCCCTCTCTTGTTATAATATCTCTGGACTGTCTTTCTGTGACCCTGCCTAAAGGCAGAAGAGGGGAGGTAAAATTCCCTCAATTGAGTGGCCCCATGACTTACCTGCCAACCATGATTGACCTGTCACACCTGGTCACTGCTCATAAAGAAGATTGTGGCGTTTTATCAGTAGTGACTACTAGGTGTGGCCAAATTGTGGGTTTTGTCACCAGCCATTCAATATGACTGTTCCCTGTCCCCTTACCCCATGGAAATGCTTGCAGTGTTAAATGCTTCTTAAGTTGCAACCCGAAGAACGTAGCCAATTGCCATGTCAACAATGTCATGTGTATTAACCCATTATATCTATCCAACTGATGCTCACTGAGATAGACAGACCCAGCCCACAGGGTTGTGACTGGGCCGTGAATTGCCATGGTTCACACCGCCATCACTGTTCCAAGGGCAGGATCAGGAGTGATTTCATTAAGGGGAATAGCAGGAAGCTAGCGTGGTTTTCTTACACTGTATGTACCACAAGCCTTATGGTTTTTTCTGCATTTATTTTCCAGATATGTATGACTAAAGCCTCCTACACATGTATGATAATTCAGACGACAAACAATCCCCGGGCGCACATACAAGCATGATGAACAGCAGTTTTGGGCGAGAATCGCACTTGTGTAGGTATTCGGTTAGGCACCGTTTGTCAATTTGTCATGATGGATCAAGGGACGACGCCCAACTGAATGCATACTTACGTGTGATTCTCAGATGGCCATTCGTCATGCGTGTCCCTTGCGCTTGAGGGTCGTTCACCGTCAGGAAAATCGTACGTGGGCATGAGGCATAAGCAACTTACACAAGAAAATCTCAAGCTGGGGAGGGCGTGTCTGTGTACCTGAGAGTGATTATCACATTGAATGATTGGGGATAACTTTATTGGACAATCTGTACATAACAGGTTAACAAGTTAAGAATCTCTCAGCCTTTCTTTGAAATGTAAAGGGTAAAGGTATATTTGATGCCGAGCCCCCCACTGGCCATGAAACACTAGCTGACTGTCTCATCCACATGCAAGCAACATCCTGATAACTGTCTGGGAATTCTGTGATTGACATTTGGTTGTAAAATGAATGGTCCAGGCCGTGAATCTGTCTGTGATTTATTTGAGATTGTCTCTGAGTGTACCCAGCAATACTGTCCTCACTGAGTTTAGATTATAATATATAAAGCCTGCACCCGGCAGATCCCAGTTTCAACCAATAATCGCAAGTGTGTGGCTGCTTGTTCAGGCAATGTTCTCTAACCCCGCAGGATGGACCACCAATGACACCTCACACATGCCATTATTGCACACGTCTGTACGAGCCTTTAAAATTAAACAATCCGTGTAACTTAAAAATGTGATTAACTTGATTTGGATACTTCCTCCAGTCCTAACCCACACGTACATAGTAGACAAAGTTTCTGCCTTCACTCCTAGACACAACACAGAACTTACACAAACACCTTGAAACTTGTACAAAAATAAAAAAAAGATTCTCCAACACTTAAAAATAGAAACATGACATTGCAGGAGTCGATTGCTAGCAAAGGCCAAAGCAGAAATAGGTTGGAACACACTGAAATGCAACTACTTAGCATTTCTCAAGCACATCCCTTTAATAACGATAGAGAATTGTCGCTTATCTCTCCACTTCTCTTCTAGGAACCAACAAGATGCACATTTCAAGGAACCTGTTTAAAGATAGGAAAGGATCAAAGAGTAAAGCAATAGAAAAGGCATTTTTGAAGGTATATGTAACTATAAGTCGTCTAAGTGGCTGCCAGTATTTGTAATCAAGGCTGTTCAATCTTCAGCCGTGACTGATGTCTGTAAATGTTTTCTTGCCTATGGCAGAAATACTGGTGTTCTAAATGACTCATTATGAAAACCAGGATGACTAATGTATTTATTGGAAAAGCTCAATGTTCTGAAAGTTCTCCGCGGTAATCTTGTTGACATGTAACATAAGGAATAATGCACCAAATAGCTTGCTGGGGAAGGGGGGGGGGAAACCCCAACAATTCTCAGTTTTTTGTTTGGTTAAAATGCTTTCCACCTTTTTTCTTACCATATAGATTTATAAATAGAGAGTTGCTGGGCTGCTTTGTAGCCTGAACGGTTATAGCATCCAGATGGTTCCAAGCAAAAGAGAAAAGAAGGAAAAAAAGAAAAAAAAGAAGATATTTGCATCTATTTGTCAGATCATTGTTACTATAAATACAACTTTGTCCTTTGATTCCATGGACTTATAAAGGGGGCTATTATTAACCAATAAATAAATTACTACCTCATGGGCCCCCAGACTGGTTTAGCTGGAGGTTGTGGTTGTAGTTTGGGTGGTCCCCCCCCCCTCTCTTATCTTCTAACCAAAGTAGGATCCATGCTTTATAAAAATGATACGAATTACATGTAGACCTACACACACACATTAAATAGTGTGAACACAAACATGTAATGAAATATACAGTATGTAGTGAGGTATGCACTGCACAATAGTATCCACACGGATTCTAAACACAACCATATAAATAACTGGAACATTGGCTCTAGGGTAGGGCAGCCATTTTCCTTTCCTCCATAGCCTTCTTAGTGCGTAACTTTTTGCAGTTACAGTTTGCCTCAGGCGAAGATGTTATACAATTGAAAGGGTGAAGAGGGCAAAGAAAGATATAGTTCAACAATACTAGTAATATGCAGGTTGGAATTTCCCAATATCCTGCGTTCCCAGTTCTTAATGAAAGAAAATGGACAGACCATAAAGAGTTCCGTAACCACTTTCATACAGGGCACGGAGCTCTGAGATGACTTTTAATATCCTACTTGATTGGGACAACTATCCCCAGGCACACACTAATAGTCTTTACAGGACACAACACACCCTTGTACCAGACTGCGTCACCCATCACCTTCTGCTCTATGACCACAACGTTTGTAGGACTGTGACACTGTAATAACACCATACGTGTTGTGTAGCATGCCAATTATAAGGATATTATTGGACAGTTGGTTCCCATTGGGATCCATTAGGGGGTAGATTATGTATTTATATTATACACACTTGGAATCAAGGCATTTAATTGTGAAATACCAGTGACGTTTCACTTGCTGTGGTCACTGAGCAGAGTTGAGCAATGGATGTCCATGGTGCATAATTGGCCATCATGTGAAACCTCTGATACTTCCAAATGATCCAACATGCACCACGATTAAAGGGCAAGTCCAATGATTTTTTTAACTTTCTTCAATCTGTTTAACTGAAGAACAGGAGGTAAATGTGCTGTGTTTTAGCTCTTGTTCTTCAGTGAAACTTGCATGAGAAGAGGAAGAACTTACCACGGATCAATACAGCGTCTGCTAACAGTCTCTGACGCCACAGACATTCTCCGACACATCCTCAGTCATTTGCATTGTGCTCACATGCGTGGATGCGTCAGAGACTCTGAGAGAAGCTGGCACTGGATTGATCCGTGGTTCTTCCTTCTCTGAAGAACGAGAGGTAAGACATAGCTCATTTACCTTCCGTTCTTCAGTTAAGCAGATAAAAGAAAGTGAAAATCAGTGGACATGACCTTTAATGGAGATTAATACTTCATGCAAGATAAGTCATTTTCCTTTAGACTTAACTACATTAAATTCAGTGCAATTTCACAAAACCTTTTGTAGCTTCTGTTCTGTTTTTGTAATTTCCTGGGCAAAATGATCACATTTTCTTTATTGTCACACAACATCTACTACACTGTGCCAAGGAACGAGGCCCAAATGGGAATTGCCTTTCAGAAAACTTGCAGCCTTAACACCGGGAGCCAAATTATCACAAAGAAACACATTTGGCAGAAACAGGTCATTATGCTCAGTTTTAATCAATGAGCAAGCAAGTTATTTATTACAGAGGAGAGGTGGTTTGTTGATAATTATCGACAGATACTGAGTCTGCAGTGAGTATCTCCAGGTGCCAAAGAAATTCATTAAATAACTGGTCACACAGGATACTCCCCATTTAGTGGTATCCTTCCCCCATGGTGATCTCCCTCCTGGCCCAGAGACTTTATCAGTTCCCAAAGAGGTAAGTTCTATGCCGACCACTCTATGGGGCTACCATATCTGCACTGAATGAGAGACAGTAATTGACAGCTTGGATATTATTAGATTAAAAAATATGTATCATTTTTTCCCCACTAGCAAGCGGTCGGCATGGACGAATCACTGTTGGTCGCGGAAAAAGTAGCTACGTCCGTCAGTTTGCCGCAATCACTCATGAAACCGTTGTTTTGCAACATACCCAATTGTTCGTTTGTGTGATCCAGCCGAGATCGGTCGTGGAAGCCCATAAATTTACCCAGCCAAGCATTAGTTGCCCCTTCTTGTTGACTTCTTGTGCTGCCTGGGGAATTAATAAATATTGAAGGTGCCATAAAGCATGTTGTAATTTTTAGACAGTGTATCCACTGAGCTGAATTTGCATTAATCCCCCAACCTGGTTTGCCCGGACAGACCCGATTTGGTACCTCACATCTGATACCCTTTACTTTTATTTTTTTAAGAATTATTGCTGTTAAATTTGTAAAATGGAAAACCTTAAAGGCAGCTGATAATGTTTAATCCTTTGCTAATTACCCCCAAGAAAATATTACGCTTCATATTTACATTACACATAATATAAAAAAATCATAAATTCCTTCCCCCTTTTTTTAAAATTGTTATTGCCTTATAATTGCATTCATATTTTATATAGCTGGCTCTATAGCAAACAATAGAGAGAAGGTAAGCGGACTGTAAATAGATTTCCCCAATAATGGTATTGGCTTTATAATTACTAAATGGGAGATAACCGCTTCCTAAATGTTCTCGGTCTTTAAATGGCTCCATTTATAATTTAAACAGCCGACAACTCCCCCCAATACTTTATTTTATCTTGTCTGAAAATAATTAAAGGGTAAGTTTGTGGGGGGAAAAAAAGCTGGATTTTTCATTGGGCCTTAAATCCGAGCACAATTAATGTGCCCAATTTGATTATAAACTGCACAAATTAAACAATAAAGACCTGTCTAATGAGAAATTAATTATGGGAAACAGAAGAGGCACCAGGCTGAATAAAAGTAATAAGTTACGGCCTATGGCAGGATCTGTCAGGCTTTAAATAAGACAAAGAGTTTTTAGCTCAATGTGTAACTGTGCAGATAGAGCTCCTTACAGATCAGTAGATCCAGAAGCCATAACAGGACTGTAATTGAAACTACCAAAATCAATAGTGCTGACAACCTTAATTAAATTAAATATGTCTCTCATGGTCTCAAACAGCAAGGCAGCGGACCACTTGACCCCTTTCCCTGAGCTCTGCTTGATATAATGCAGTAGGCTGCTTGATGAATTTCACCCCTGAGGACAGTTAGAGCTCACAAGCAATGCGGAAATTGCCAAAAGATGGATCGCCTCTCCTTCCCAGCTAACGCTGTTTACCTTCTACCAAGTACCACCGAGACCACTTATAACTCTCCTATTGTGTTATGTGTGGATGTTTCTCTACCAAACAATAACCTAATGTTTTCAGTAATTATTCTGAAAAAACCCTCCTTTGAAAATCAAATATGGTCTCCTCACCTGACATTCCTTAAAGGACATTTTCAAATATTTTATTAAACATATGTTCCTTTAATAATTATAGAGTTTCTCTATTTTTAAACACTGGGAGGAAATTCTAAATGAAAAAGGTAGACAAAATCAAATCCTTTTTGAATGATTTTTGAAAATCAAAGAATAATAATTACAGAATTTTCAAAAATATAATAATTCAATGTTAGTATGAAGGATTAAAGATGTATCTTCCAGTTCTGTTTTTATAAACTACAGCAAAGTTAATGGGCCAAGTTATTTTTTAGTTGACGTTATGTTTGGGCTCACAGATCCGCAATCAATTTTGTGATATGTTAAGGCGACAGTACAAAAATACGTATTATGTACAGTGTGCACAGTATTAGGCAGTGTGCACAGTATTAGGTAATTAGCAATTAGGCAGTATGCACAGTATTAGGCAGAATGCACAGTATTAGGCAGAATGCACAGTAGGCAGTATGCACAGTAGGCAGTATGCACGGTGTTAGGCAGAATGCTCAGTAGGCAGTATGCACAGTTTTAGGCAGATTGCACATTAGGCAGAATGCTCAGTAGGTAGAATGCACAGTAGGCAGTATGCACAGTATTAGGCAGAATGCTCAGTAGGCAGTATGCACAGTATTAGGCAGATTGCACAGTAGGCAGAATGCACAGTAGGCAGAATGCACAGTAGGCAGAATGCACAGTAGGCAGTAAGCACAGTATTAGGCAGAAAGCTCAGTAGACAGAATGCACAGTAGGCAGTATGCACAGTATTAGGCAAAATGCACAGTAGGCAGTATGCACAGTGTTAGGCAGAATGCTCAGTAGGCAGTTTGCACAGTATTAGGCAGAATGCACAGTAGGCAGTATGCAGTTTTAAGAGGCGAATGCTCAGTAAGGCAGATGCACGTATTAGGCGGAATGCACAGTTAGGCAGTATGCACAGTATTAGGCAGATTGCCAGTAGGGCAGTATGCACAGTATTAGGCAGAATGCACAGTATTAGGCAGAATGCACAGTAGGCAGTATGCACGGTGTTAGGCAGAATGCTCAGTAGGCAGTATGCACAGTATTAGGCAGATTGCACATTAGGCAGAATGCTCAGTAGGTAGAATGCACAGTAGGCGTATGCACAGTATTAGGCAAAATGCTGATAGGCAGTTGCACAGTATTAGGCAGATTGCACAGTAGGCAGAATGCACAGTAGGCAGAATGCCACAGTAGGCAGTAAGCACATATTAGGCAGAAAGCTCAGTAGGCAGAAGGCACGTAGCAGTATGCACAGTATTAGGCAAAATGCACAGTAGGCAGTATGCACAGTATTAAGCAGAATGCTCAGTAGGCAGTATGCACAGTATTGGCAGAATGCACAGTAGGCGTATGCAGTTTTAGGCAGAATGCTCAGTAGGCAGTAATGCACATATTAGCGCGAATGCACAGTAGGCAGTATGCACAGTATTAGGCAGATTGCACAGTAGGCAGTATGCAACAGTATTAGGCAGAATGCACAGTATTAGGCAGAATGCACAGTAGGCAGTATGCACGGTGTTAGGCAGAATGCTCAGTAGGCAGTATGCACAGTATTAGGCAGATTGCACATTAGGCAGAATGCTCAGTAGTAGAATGCACAGTAGGCAGTATGCACAGTATAGGCAGAATGATGGTAGGCAGTATGCACAGTATTAGGCAGATTGCACAGTAGGCAGGAATGCACAGTAGGAAGATGCACAGTAGCGTAAGCACAGTATTAGGCAGAAAGCTCAGTAGGCAGAATGCACAGTAGGCAGTAGCACAGTATTAGGCAAAATGCAAAGTAGGCAGTATGACAGATTAAGCAGAATGCTCAGTAGGCAGTATGCACAGTATTAGGCAGAATGCACAGTAGGCAGTATGCAGTTTTAGGCAGAATGCTCAGTAGGCAGTATGCACAGTATTAGGCAGTATGCACAGTATTAGGCAGAATGCACAGTAGGCAGTATGCACAGTACTGTTACATAGTTTATTGGTTTACATCTAGATGTACATAGATTGTTTACATTGTTAATTGATGATGTGAGTGAGAAGCAGCATTTGTATTATGCAAAAATGTATCCAGTCTGCCCTGTGATTGACAGCAGCATAACTATAAAAATTGATACAAAATTGTATAACATTAACTCCGCAGCTGCTTAAGGTGATTGGTGAGACTGGTTTATATACATACTTACTGTACTTACCCCACTGTGATGGAGCTTAGTGAGCAGGAATTAAAGGGCAACTAAAGCCATATAACAACACTTAACCAGAAGGCAGAACACCTTGATATAAAACCAGTAATCTGTGTCTTTGATACGGGCGCTGGGAAATTTACCTAAATAACATATGATTTGTGTTATATCTCAGCATTCTAATATCACACAGTTGGTCAATGACTATTATGTTCTGCTCAGCTCAGTCCTTAGTACTGGCACAAACTGTTACAGTTGGTCACACCCATTAATAATCTATAGCCAATCCGTTTACAGGACAATAAAGCAAGGGAGCATGGACTGAGGTCAGGGGGTGTGGTCTAACACTGCACATACAACACAGTTACTTCATCCAGTTCTTAACAGGCTTTGATTTACTTTAACAGAGTTTACTAAGTGGCATTTTATAGTTTATTGGTGTTTTTAGGGGGCTGTTTTCAGATTCTGGAGTATAAAAAATTGGGTTTAGTTCTCCTTTAAGAAATCCTGGAGGTGGTATGACTATTAACATTTCATTATATATATTATATATAACAGGAGTGATTGTTCCATATATTCCATATACAGAATGATTGTTCAATGTGCCATACATGGTCTAATGTTATCAGCTTCCCCTACTGTAAGTAAAGGGAACTGGAAATGGAAATTTTCTGTCTGTCCGATAGGGTCCCGATACCGACATATTCAGCCAATTCTGTCAGATCCACCGTCAGTGTCACAGCTCTGACTTTGAAGGACACTAATGATATTGAAGGGCAAATGTGGATTTCTTGGTAAAGAGAACATTAGGCTGGGAACAAATGGCCAAATTTTTCATCTCGACCATCGCCACTACGAGCGTCGGCCGGGACAAAGCACTATTAGTCACAGCAAATGTTCCTATGGACCGCACATATGCGGTGATTTACCGACATTGGTCGCTGCCGCTGCCAATATCACCTCAGAATTAGACCAACCAACCGATACACATAAATATCGACAGGTTGGGACGAAAAATCTGCTCGGATGTACCCAGCCTTAATGAAGATACTTTATAACAAAGTGAGATATTTAGATAACTGTGATGATAATTATGGCAAGTACAGAATATATAATATTATTATAGATGCATATATAATAGAATTCAGGAATTCAGGAATCCCCCTAAAAATCTGCGCTTGCCCGTGTCCACCCCCAAAATAAACCCCCAAGAAGCTTCTAAGTACAAAAATCAGCATTGTTCCCTTGGCTTTCCATGCGCAGCAGCAGCAGAAGGGGCCAGACTGCTAGCGGCATCAATGATTGGCTGTTCGGTATACTTAGAAACCTCGCAGAGAGTTTAATCCTAGCAAGGCAGGTGTTTGGGGGTGGGTAATAAGGTTAACATTCAATTTTAGCTTGGGGGGGATGGGCACTGAGCATTCTTCTTTGTGTAGTTTCCTATTCAATCTAACAATTTCAAGTGCGTTGCGATTTGTGCACGAGTTAGCTTGCATGCAGGGGCAATTGATGCTTTCCATAATGAAAATGGACAAATCGCAGGCGCAAACATGTGTAAATTTGCAGAATCACACCAGATAACGCTCGCGATTGCGTGTGCGATTCTAGTGTGTTGCAGTGAGGTCATGCCCTTACAATTAAAGCTGGGTACACACATCACAGATCTTTGAAAGGATCTGCAAGAGGGTACAAAGGGTAAGGACCTAAACCTAAGTCCTCACTCCCGAGTTCTTCTTCGTTAGCAGCAGGAGGGAGCCAGTAAAGCGGCTGGAGCACACTTTCTAGATGACAGTTCTCTGGTTTGCAGGTAAATCCAAGGGTGAGGACTATTGGTGTAGGTCCTCCCCATGGGTACTATTTATTGGCCAAAGAAAAACAGTGGGTTTAGGTGAGTTTAATTGTCCTGTATTTAAGCTAGGTACATGTTAGATAATTGCCATCTGAAATGATCACTCTATAGGGAGGTGAGGACTGAGGGACCAGAAGACCCCACAGCAGAGAGAACAAATGTTATCAATCTCCAACATTCATAGAAATCTGGCAGAATGAATGATGTTGGGACACACATTAGAGTTTTACCCAAAATGATTTTAAAAGCTACAGCAGCTGACATTTATTCAGCCTGTGTATAAGCTTTAGCTAATATATTTTAATTAAAAAAACAGTGTGATAGATGTGGATAGTAAATGCCTGAGGTGCTACATGATCTGTCAAGACCAAAAATGGATGAGCACAGCTAGAAATAGCTCTTGTACAATTATTTCAAAACAAAATGACTTTAACCTAGTACTACTTATACAAATTGAGCCCCCAGTCCATAGCACATGTCAAACCAACAAACAAATACAGTTTTCATTCCCAAAGCAAATTTACGTTTTCTGCTAAGTTTCCAGCATAGCCCAAGGGCAGTTTGAAATGCGCGAAAGTACGGAACAAGGTCAGGAAAGACCGCGGGCGCCGACAGGAAAAGAGAAACAAGAGAAAAAGAAAAACACAAAAAAAAAAAAGAGGACAGACTGGGGCGGGGGGGCAAACAGGATCAACACAGCGATCTACGATACAACAGTCTAGCGACACACGACAACGACGAGCACAAACACACACACATCACACACACAAACATCAACACACACACACTACACACGACAACACACAACAGCGACAAACACACACACACACACACGACGACACTTCAGCAGCACGAACAGCTACAGCAGCAGCGAGCGAGCAACAGCAGCGACTACGACGACGAGCGACAATGAGACACGAGCAAGACGACGAGCAGCAGCAGCAAGCAGCGAGCGAGCGAGCAAGCGAGCGACACAAACAGCACGAGCAGAGAAGCGAGCGAGCGAGTCGAGCACGAGCGAGCGCAGCGATCGATCTACTAGAGCAGCGACAGTCAGCGAGCGACGACTACAGCGAGCGTAGCAGAGCAAGCTAAGTCGACGATAGCGAGCGAGCTAGCTATCTGATCAGAGCTATCGAGTGAGCTACGACGCTACATCGATCTATCGAGCATCAGCTATTATCGATCTTCTTCTTTCTCTGTCGATCTCTATCTACTCGCTATCGATCACAACGAGCAGCACGCAAGAGACGCGCAGAGCTAGCGAGCGAGAGAGCGAGTCAGCAGCGAGAGAGCGAGCTATCGTAGCGAGTCGTAGTCAAGCGTAGTAGTAGTCGAGCGAGCGAGCGAGCGGCACACGAGCGACCGCAAGCGAGCGAGCGAGCGAGTCAGCGAGCGAGAGACGTAGCGTAGCGAGCCGAGAGCGAGGACAGCATCAGAGAGCGAGATCAGAAGCGAGCAAGGATCGAGAAGCGAGCATCGTAGTCGACTCGAGCATGCGTAGCAAGCGTAGTCGAGTCGTAGCGAGTAGTCGAGCGAGCGAGCGTAGCGAGCGAGATCGCGAGGAGCGTAGTCGTAGCGAGCGAGAAGCGAGCGACTAGCGAGCGAGCGGAGCGAGCGAGCGAGCGAGGAGCGAGCGTAGCGAGAGAGCGAGCGAGCGAGAGCGAGCGAGCGAGCGAGCAGCGAGCGAGCGAGCGAGCGAGCGAGCGAGCGAGCGTTAGCTGAGCGAGCAGCGAGCAGCGAGCTGAGCTAGCGAGCGAGCGAGCGTAGGAGCGAGCGAGCAGTCGAGGAGGAGAGCGAGCGAGCGAGCTAAGAAGCGAGCGAGTCGAGCGACTCGCGAGCAGACGTAGCAGCTAGCGAGTCGAGCGAGCAGCGAGCAGCGACGAGAGCGAGCGAGCGACGAGCGAGCGAGCGAGAGCGAGAGAGCGAGCGAGCGATACGAGTCGACACGAGCAGCGAGCGAGCGAGCAGAAGCGAGCGAGCGAGCGACGGCAGCGAGATAGAGCGAGCAGCGAGCGGGCGCCGCGCTACACACGTACTCGCGACACGTAGCAGTCTATCTAGCTATCTAGTCTATCCTATCTATCTGCTATCGCGCGCGAAGCGAGCGAGCGAGAGAGTCGAGCGAGCGAGGGAGAGCGAGCGAGCGAGCGAGCGAGCAGCGAGCAGCGAGCGAGAGACGAGCGATAGCGAGCGAGCGACGATCAGCGAGCGCGAGCGACGATGCTGATCGAGCTATCGATCGAGCTAGATCGATGTCATCTCGCTCTCTCTACGATCGAGCTATCGAGAAGCGATCTACGAGCGAGCGTCCACTACACGCTTCTCTCTCTCTATATTATATCTCTCTATCTCTATTTCTATTATATCTATCTAGCATTAGCTATCATCATCTATCTATCTATCATCATCTATCTATCTAGTGTATACAGTAATAGTATAGTATTTGAGGTTGAATAAAAATATGTCCATCCAGTCCAACCCATTCAGCAATATCCTCATTTCCTGCCTAACTGTTGATCCAGGGAGGCAAACCCCCCCCCCCCCACCACCAATTTTATGAAGGGGAAAAAAATTCCTTCCTGACTCCAAGTGCCAGTCAGAAATTTCCCTGGATCAACTCTACTTTATGTATCAACTCAGTAACTTGCAACTTCCTTGTTTGCAGAAACTCATCCAGCTTTTTATTAAACTGACCAATGAACCTGCCATAACAAAGCCATGGAAGACTTGAAGCCTAAACCTTTTTTCTTCAAGTTAAGGGATGTCCTCCTGTACTTTGACATGTTCTATTGGTGAACAATGCCCCAGATGTAAGTATGGCCGTTAATGTATTTATATACAGTATCATATCCCCACGCAAGCGCCTTTCTCCATGTTCATAATTGTAACTTTTCCAGTCTCTCTTCATATTCAAGCTCCCCCAATCCCCTTATTAATTTAGTTGCCTTCTCTGAACCCTTTCCATTTCACAGATGTCCTTTTTGTACACAGGATTCCAACATTGAACTGCATATTCCAAATGAGGCCTTACCAATGCTTTGTAAGAGGGATAATAACATTTTCCTCCCTTGAATCCATACTCTCTTTATACAAGACAATACCATGCTGGCTCTGGCTGTTTGCCACCTGGCACTGCTTGCTACCTTTTAGTTTGTTATCCACCAAAACTCCAAGATCCCTTTCCAACAGGGATTCACTTAACACAAAGCCATTATAGTATAAGTAGCACAAGGATTTTTAACCTAAAATGCATCACAGCAAGGATTTTAAGTCCAAAATGCATCACCTTACATTTCTCAACATTGAATCTCATCCACCACTCAGCAGCCCAATGTGACAATCTATCTAGATCCCCCTGCAATGATTGCACATCCTCTGCAGTTTAATGGTCAATAAAGTTTTGTGCAGTCAGCAAACACAGAAACCTGCTTGACAATACCCACTTCCAAATCATTAATAAATAGATTAAATAGAAGCGGCCCCAAACAGAAGCCCTGTGGCACCCCCACTTAGCACTTCAGTCCATAATGATGAAGCCCATTACAACTATCCATGTACAAATGTGACTCCCAAGAACACAGACCATAGCTTATACATTATCTATCTATCCATCTATCTATTTTTTCATTAGCTTCTATCATATATCTATCTCTCTATCTATAATCTATCTATCTAGCTATCTGTCTCGTATTATCTATTATCTCTCTCTATCTCTCTGTAACAAATAAAATCAAAATTGCTTTATTGATAGGATCAAGTTGCATGTTGACATCTCTCTCTTATCTATCCATCTTTCTATCAATCTATCATCCAACTCTCTCTCTCTCTCTCTCTCTCTCTCTCTCTCTCTTCTCATGCCTTCACTTGTAAGCACTATGACAACCCAAGTATCAACAAAGTTGAGCAGGTCAACTGAACAACTAATGATCTCTGCATAATATTTTATGAGGGTTAGTAATATTCCTATAAAAAATGGATTCTCAAGTCTGGCAAGAAAATCAAAAATATATTCCAACATATGTTGCACATTACACAGACAGACAAATTTCAAAATAAAGAAGAACAAAAAAGTAAATCAATAATGAAAATGTATTGAAAACAGATTTGGTTATAAAGTGAAGTGAAATGATATCCTATAGTGGGTATGTTTAGGATTGGTACAGCATGACCACATGACCAGCTAGATGACCAGTCTACATTGACTTGTACACACTTGTAGACATAATAAAAGAGAAAAATGTGCAATAGTTTTCTTCATCTCTGTATAGATCTGTGTCCTGCAACACAGGGCACAGATGTCTCCCTAGCACACACCAACATACTGACAAAATGGCTGCTGAAAGTAGGATCATTGGCTTGAGGCCAAAACTAAGTTGCCATGATTGGTTATTGCCGCCCTGTGACTTCTGTGTAATTGTCATGCAGTGCATGAAAAATTTTGCACCAGCATAATCTGCAAAATTTGCAAATCTCTCATACATCTAAGTAGTATATTTCAGCCCATAATCAGTTGCATTTGGTTGCACAAATGAACATTAATCGTCCGCTTGTTCGCCAGGCGTCATGTCCGAAATTGATCCTGCGTACAGGGCCTAAAAATACAATAAACAATAAGTAACCGTGAGAATCTTTCCATGTGCCCAATCTGTGTTTATGTTAGTGGAATGGAAGAGACGCCCATGATTATCCTATATGAGTAAGGAAATAATCCGTCCTAATTGGAGAAAATGAATTCTAAAAAAGGAAATGGATGAATTCAGACATGCTGCACAATCTACATAACTGAATGCTAGCTCAGGCCCTCTGTCTTTCAACTATTCCCTTTTAATCAGCCTTTACCTGACCGCAGCTAATTACCCCTGTCTCCTCTCTTGTTATAATATCTCTGGACTGTCTTTCTGTGACCCTGCCTAAAGGCAGAAGAGGGGAGGTAAAATTCCCTCAATGAGTGGCCCCATGACTTACCTGCCAACCATGATTGACCTGTCACACCTGGTCAATGCTCATAAAGAAGATTGTGGCGTTTTATCAGTAGTGACTACTAGGTGTGGCCAAATTGTGGGTTTTGTCACCAGCCATTCAATATGACTGTTCCTGTCCCCTTACCCCATGGAAATGGTTGCAGTGTTAAATGCTTCTTAAGTTGCAACCCGAAGAACGTAGCCAATTGCCATGTCAACAATGTCATGGGTATTAACCCATTATATCTATCCAACTGATGCTCAACTGAGATAGACAGACCCAGCCACAGGGTTGTGACTGGGCCGTGAATTGCCATGGTTCACACCGCCATCATGTTCCAGGGCAGGATCAGGAGTGATTCATTAAGGGGAATAGCAGGAAGCTAGCGTGGTTTTTTACACTGTATGTACCACAAGCCTTATGGTTTTTTCTGCATTTATTTTCACCGATATGTATGACTAAAGCCTCCTACACATGTATGATAATTCAGACGACAAACAACCCCCGGGCGCACATACAAGCATGATGAACAGCAGTTTTGGGCGAGAATCGCACTTGTGTAGGTTCGGTTAGGCACCGTTTGTCAATTTGTCATGATGGATCAAGGGAAGACGCCCAACTGAATGCATACTTACGTGTGATTCTCAGTGGCCATTCGTCATGCGTGTCCCTTGCGCTTGAGGGTCGTTCACCGTCAGGAAAATCGTACGTGGGCATGAGGATAAGCAACTTACACAAGAAAATCTCAAGCTGGGGAGGGCGTGTCTGTGTACCTGAGAGTGATTATCACATTGAATGATTGGGGATAACTTTATTGGACAATCTGTACATAACAGGTTACAAGTTAAGAATCTCTCAGCCTTTCTTTGAATGTAAAGGGTAAAGGTATATTTGATGCCGAGCCCCCCATGGCCATGAAACACTAGCTGACTGTCTCATCCACATGCAAGCAACATCCTGATAACTGTCTGGGAATTCGTGATTGACATTTGGTTGTAAAATGAATGGTCCAGGCCGTGAATCTGTCTGTGATTTATTTGAGATTGTCTTGAGTGTACCCAGCAATACTGTCCTCATGAGTTTAGATTATAATATATAAAGCCTGCACCCGGCAGATCCCAGTTTCAACCAATAATCGCAAGTGTGTGGCTGCTTGTTCAGGCAATGTTCTCTAACCCCGCAGGATGGACCACCAATGACACCTCACACATGCCATTATTGCACACGTCTGTACGAGCCTTTAAAATTAAACAATCCGTGTAACTTAAAAATGTGATAACTTGATTTGGATACTTCCTCCAGTCCTAACCCACACGTACATAGTAGACAAAGTTTCTGCCTTCACTCCTAGACACAACACAGAACTTACACAAAACACTTGAAACTTGTACAAAAATAAAAAAAGATCTCCAACACTTAAAAATAGAAAACATGACATTGCAGGAGTCGATTGCTAGCAAAGGCCAAAGCAGAATAGGTTGGAACACACTGAAATGCAACTACTTAGCATTTCTCAAGCACATCCCTTTAATAACGATAGAGAATTGTCGCTTATCTCTCCACTTCTCTTCTAGAACCAACAAGATGCACATTCAAGGAACCTGTTTAAAGATAGGAAAGGATCAAAGAGTAAAGCAATAGAAAAGGCATTTTTGAAGGTATATGTAACTATAAGTCGTCTAAGTGGCTGCCAGTATTTGTAATCAAGGCTGTTCAATCTTCAGCCGTGACTGATGTCTGTAAATGTTTTTCTTGCCTATGGAGAAATACTGGTGTTCTAAATGACTCATTATGAAAACCAGGATGACTAATGTATTTATTGGAAAAGCTCAATGTTCTGAAAGTTCTCGCGGTAATCTTGTTGACATGTAACATAAGGAATAATGCACCAAATAGCTTGCTGGGAGGGGGGGGGGAAACCCCAACAATTCTAGTTTTTTGTTTGGTTAAAATGCTTTCCACCTTTTTTCTTACCATATAGATTATAAATAGAGAGTTGCTGGGCTGCTTTGTAGCCTGAACGGTATAGCATCACAGTGTTCCAAGCACAAAGAGAAAAGAAGGAAAAAAGAAAAAAAGAAGATATTTGCATCTATTTGTCAGATCATTGTTACTATAAATACAACTTTGTCCTTTGATTCCATGGACTTATAAAGGGGGCTATTATTAACCAATAAATAATTACTACCTCATGGGCCCCCAGACTGGTTTAGCTGGAGGTTGTGGTTGTAGTTTGGGTGGTCCCCCCCCCCTCTCTTATCTTCTAACCAAAGTAGGATCCATGCTTTATAAAAATGATACGAATTACATGTAGACCTACACCACACATTAAATAGTGTGAACACAAACATGTAATGAAATATACAGTATGTAGTGAGGTATGCACTGCAATAGTATCCACACGGATTCTAAACACAACCATATAATAACTGGAACATTGGCTCTAGGGTAGGGCAGCCATTTTCCTTTCTCTCCTAGCCTTCTAGTGCGTAACTTTTTGCAGTTACAGTTTGCCTCAGGCGAAGATGTTATACAATTGAAAGGGTGAAGAGGGCAAAGAAAGATATAGTTCAACAATACTAGTAATATGCAGGTTGGAATTTCCCAATATCCTGCGTTCCCAGTTCTTAATGAAAGAAAAATGGACAGACCATAAAGAGTTCCGTAACCACTTCATACAGGGCACGGAGCTCTGAGATGACTTTTAATATCCTACTTGATTGGGACAACTATCCCCAGGCACACACTATAGTCTTTACAGGACACAACACACCCTTGTACCAGACTGCGTCACCCATCACCTTCTGCTCTATGACCACAACGTTTGTAGGACTGTGACACTGTAATAACACCATACGTGTTGTGTAGCATGCCAATTAAAGGATATTATTGGCAGTTGGTTCCCTTGGGATCCATTAGGGGTAGATTATGTATTTATATTATACACACTTGGAATCAAGGCATTTAATTGTGAAATACCAGTGACGTTTCACTTGCTGTGGTCACTGAGCAGAGTTGAGCAATGGATGTCCATGGTGCATAATTGGCCATCATGTGAAACCTCTGATACTTCCAAATGATCCAACCTGCAACACGATTAAAGGGCAAGTCCAATGATTTTTTTAACTTTCTTCAATCTGTTTAACTGAAGAACAGGAGGTAAATGTGCTGTGTTTTAGCTCTTGTTCTTCAGTGAAACTTGCATGAGAAGAGGAAGAACTTACCACGGATCAATACAGCGTCTGCTAACAGTCTCTGACGCCACAGACATTCTCCGACACATCCTCAGTCATTGCATGTGCTCACATGCGGATGCGTCAGAGATCTGAGAGAAGCTGGCACTGGATTGATCCGTGGTTCTTCCTTCTCTGAAGAACGAGAGGTAAGACATAGCTCATTTACCTTCGTTCTTCAGTTAAGCAGATAAAGAAAGTGAAAATCATGGACATGACCTTTAATGGAGATTAATACTTCATGCAAGATAAGTCATTTTCCTTTAGACTTAACTACAATAATTCAGTGCAATTTCACAAAACCTTTTGTAGCTTCTGTTCTGTTTTTGTAATTTCCTGGGCAAAATGATCACATTTTCTTTATTGTCACACAACATCTACTACACTGTGCCAAGGAACGAGGCCCAAATGGGAATTGCCTTTCAGAAAACTTGCAGCCTTAACACCGGGAGCCAAATATCACAAAGAAACACATTTGGCAGAAACAGGTCATTATGCTCAGTTTTAATCAATGAGCAAGCAAGTTATTTATTACAGAGGAGGTGGTTGTTTGATAATTATCGACAGATACTGAGCTGCAGTGAGTATCTCCAGGTGCCAAAGAAATTCATTAAATAACTGGTCACACAGGATACTCCCCATTAGTGGTATCCTTCCCCCATGGTGATCTCCCTCCTGGCCCAGAGACTTTATCAGTTCCCAAAGAGGTAAGTTCTATGCCGACCACTCTATGGGGCTACCATATCTGCACTGAATGAGAGACAGAATTGACAGCTTGGATATTATTAGATTAAAAAATATGTATCATTTTTCCCCACTAGCAAGCGGTCGGCATGGACGAATCACTGTTGGTCGGAAAAAGTAGCTACGTCCGTCAGTTTGCCGCAATCACTCATGAAACCGTTGTTTTGCAACATACCCAATTGTTCGTTTGTGTGATCCAGCCGAGATCGGTCGTGGAAGCCCATAAATTTACCCAGCCAAGCATTAGTTGCCCCTTTTGTTGACTTCTTGTGCTGCCTGGGGAATTAATAAATATTGAAGGTGCCATAAAGCATGTTGTATTTTTAGACAGTGTATCACTGAGCTGAATTTGCATTAATCCCCCAACCTGGTTTGCCCGGACCGACCCGATTTGGTACCTCACATCTGATACCCTTTACTTTTATTTTTTAAAAATTATTGCTGTTAAATTTGTAAAATGGAAAACCTTAAAGGCAGCTGTAATGTTTAATCCTTTGCTAATTACCCCCAAGAAAATATTACGCTTCATATTTACATTACACATAATATAAAAAAATCATAAATTCCTCCCCCTTTTTTAAAATTGTTATTGCCTTATAATTGCATTCATATTTTATATAGCTGGCTCTATAGCAAACAATAGAGAGAAGGTAAGCGGACTGTAAATAGATTTCCAATAATGGTATTGGCTTTATAATTACTAAATGGGAGATAACCGCTTCCTAAATGTTCTCGGTCTTTAAATGGCTCCATTTATAATTTAAACAGCCGACAACTCTCCCCCAATACTTTATTTTATCTTGTCTGAAAATAATTAAGGGTAGTTTGTGGGGGGAAAAAAAGCTGGATTTTTCATTGGGCCTTAAATCCGAGCACAATTAATGTGCCCAATTTGATTATAAACTGCACAATTAAACATAAAAGACCTGTCTAATGAGAAATTAATTATGGGAAACAGAAGAGGCACCAGGCTGAATAAAAGTAATAAGTTACGGCCTATGGCAGGATCTGTCAGGCTTTAAATAAGACAAAGAGTTTAGCTCAATGTGAACTGTGCAGTAGAGTCCTTACAGATCAGTAGATCCAGAAGCCATAACAGGCTGTAATTGAAACTACCAAAATCAATAGTGCTGACAACCTTAATTAAATTAAATATGTCTCTCATGGTCTCAAACAGCAAGGCAGCGGACCACTTGACCCCTTTCCCTGAGCCTTGCTTGATATAATGCAGTAGGCTGCTTGATGAATTTCACCCCTGAGGACAGTTAGAGCTCACAAGCAATGCGGAAATTGCCAAAAGATGGATCGCCTCTCCTTCCCAGCTAACGCTGTTTACCTTCTACCAAGTACCACCGAGACCACTTATAACTCTCCTATTGTGTTATGTGTGGATGTTTCTCTACCAAACAATAACCTAATGTTTTCAGTAATTATTCTGAAAAAACCCTCCTTTGAAAATCAAATATGGTCTCCTCACCTGACATTCCTTAAAGGACATTTTCAAATATTTTATTAAACATATGTTCCTTTAATAATTATAGAGTTTCTCTATTTTTAAACACTGGAGGAAATTCTAAATGAAAAAGGTAGACAAAATCAAATCCTTTTTGAATGATTTTTGAAAATCAAAGAATAATAATTACAGAATTTTCAAAAATATAATAATTAATGTTAGTATGAAGGATTAAAGATGTATCTTCCAGTTCTGTTTTATAAACTACAGCAAAGTTAATGGGCCAAGTTATTTTTTAGTTGACGTTATGTTTGGGCTCACAGATCCGCAATCATTTTGTGATATGTTAAGGCGACAGTACAAAAATACGTATTATGTACAGTGTGCACAGATATTAGGCAGTGTGCACAGTATTAGGTAATTAGCAATTAGGCAGTATGCACAGTATTAGGCAGAATGCACAGTATTAGGCAGAATGCACAGTAGGCAGTATGCACAGTAGGCAGTATGCACGTGTTAGGCAGAATGCTCCGTAGGCAGTATGCACAGTTTTAGGCAGATTGCACATTAGGCAGAATGCTCAGTAGGTAGAATGCACAGTAGGCAGTATGCACAGTATTAGGCAGAATGCTCAGTAGGCAGTATGCACAGATTAGGCAGATTGCACGTAGGCAGAATGCACAGTAGGCAGAATGCACAGTAGGCAGAATGCACAGTAGGCAGTAAGCACAGTATTAGGCAGAAAGCTCAGTAGACAGAATGCACAAGGCAGTATGCACAGTATTAGGCAAAATGCACAGTAGGCAGTATGCACAGTGTTAGGCAGAATGCTCAGTAGGCAGTTTGCACAGTATTAGCAGGAATGCCAGTAGGCAGTATGCAGTTTTAGGCAGAATGCTCAGTAGGCGTATGCCAGTTTAGGCGGAATGCACAGTAGGCAGTATGCACAGTATTAGGAGATGCACAGTAGGCAGTATGCACAGTATTAGGAACAGAATGCACTATTAGGCAGAATGCACAGTAGGCAGTATGCACGGTGTTAGGCAGAATGCTCAGTAGGCAGTATGCACAGTATTAGGCAGATTGCACATTAGGCAGAATGCTCAGTAGGTAGAATGCACAGTAGGCAGTATGCACAGTATTAGGCAGAATGCTGAGTAGGCAGTATGCACAGTATTAGGCAGATTGCACAGTAGGCAGAATGCACAGTAGGCAGAATGCACAGTAGGCAGTAAGCACAGTATTAGGCAGAAAGCTCAGTAGGCAGAATGCACAGTAGGCAGTATGCACAGTATTAGGCAAAATGCACAGTAGGCAGTATGCACAGTATTAAGCAGAATGCTCAGTAGGCAGTATGCACAGTATTAGGCAGAATGCACAGTAGGCAGTATGCAGTTTTAGGCAGAATGCTCAGTAGGCAGTATGCACAGTATTAGGCGGAATGCACAGTAGGCAGTATGCACAGTATTAGGCAGATTGCACAGTAGGCAGTATGCACAGTATTAGGCAGTATGCACAGTATTAGGACAGAATGCACAGTAGGCAGTATGCACAGTATTAGGCGAATGCACAGTAGGCATATGCACAGTATAGGCAGATGCACAGTAGGGCAGTAGCACAGGTATTAGGCAGTATGCACAGTATTAGGCAGAATGCACAGTAGGCAGTATGCACAGTGTTAGGCAGAATGCTCAGTAGACAGTATGCACAGTATTAGGCAGTATGCACAGTATTAGGCAGAATGCACAGTAGGCAGTATGCACAGTATTAGGCAGACTGCACAGTAGGCAGTATGCACAGTATTAAGCAGAATGCTAGTAGGCAGTATGCACAGTATTAGGCAATGCACAGTTAGGCAGTATGCAGTTTTAGGCAGAATGCTCAGTAGGCAGTATGCACAGTATTAGGCGGAATGCACAGTAGGCAGTATGCACAGTATTAGGCAGATTGCACAGTAGGCAGTATGCACAGTATTAGGCAGTATGCACAGTATTAGGCAGAATGCACAGTAGGCAGTATGCACAGTATTAGGCGGAATGCACAGTAGGCAGTATGCACAGTATTAGGCAGATTGCACAGTAGGCAGTATGCACAGTATTAGGCAGTATGCACAGTATTAGGCAGAATGCACAGTAGGCAGTATGCACAGTATTAGGCAGATTGCACAGTAGGCAGTATGCACAGTATTAGGCAGTATGCACAGTATTAGGCAGAATGCACAGTAGGCAGTATGCACAGTATTAGGCAGAATGCACAGTAGGCAGTATGCACAGTGTTAGGCAGAATGCTCAGTAGACAGTATGCACAGTAGTAGGCAGTATGCACAGTATTAGGCAGACTGCACAGTAGGCAGTATGCACAGTGTTAGGCAGAATGCTCAGTAGGCAGTATGCACAGTATTAGGCAGATTGCACAGTAGGCAGAATGCACAGTAGGCAGTATGCACACATATCTGGCTGTTTTGATTAAGTAGGAAAGCACAGATGCATGCTGAGGGTAAACATACACAAGGGACCTTCTGATTTGCTAGCTGAGTCATTTACACACCATACAACCTGTGCTATTTCCACCAATATTTACCAACACAGATCTCCAAAAATCAGTTTGTTACCATTGGAAATCTGTTTTTTGACTACACAACTCCAGCTAAGGTTTTCCAAAAGTAGACTACTTAAGCATTGTACAGATGCAAGATTGCAGAGGATCCATGCAGTTAATATTGTATATATTATGGACCAAGCACCTGAAAGCCATTATTAATTAATATATATCCTGTGCCTAACCCCTTGTGTGATGATTGCACAGCGTCCATCATGCTGGATCAATAAATAACTGAGCGTCCACACACGTGCGATTGTCGCTCAAAACGTCCATTTGTCTGCCACGCAGATGCTTTATAATGACTAAATGCAATCTCTAAGGCTGGGACGGCCGGCCTCGACCGACATCGATCATTCGTTTAAGCTGGCCATACACTGGAAGAAGTTCCTCTGATCAGATTTGCTATCGAGTGCAACAATCGGAAATCCAATTGAAAGAACTGCTCAAAGTTTTCCACCTTGAAGCTCCGATCTTTCCACTTGAACTCTGCGGAGAGATGGGGAATGAAGATGGGGTCGTAAACAAATTTCCGCCTGGTCCTATCCTCATTTTTCTGATCTACCCTTCGACCTTGTCAAGGGTTGATAGGAAACATGGGAACGTTTTTGGACATTTTAAGCGATCCAATCCGGATCTTTGAGAAATGACAGACTGGATCTGCATCTTTCAAACAACTGTGATGAGAACCCCGCTTAACTCTTCCCTCCTAAGGTGATGTGCTTCCCAAATCTCTATATAAAACATTGTATTTCCATAGCAGATTTAAGGTGGCAGAGTTTTTTTTTTCTTTCTGCCTTCTCATTTAAAGCTATCGGGGTAGTGGGTTTCCTATAAGACCACAAACTGGTCTCTCTTGTTAGCAGGCAATGTGTATAGTAAACACAGGCTACGCATAGCTGCTGGGTGGACTTCACAGGGCCAGCAAAGTAATAACACCTCTAGGATTTCAGAATGTTGATGTCAGCATTAACAAACTGTTGCTTAATTATAAGCCTGTCAAAGATCACAGGCAAGGATTATTGAGGCAAATGCCTTTCAAGAGCTAAACTTGTTGCTGGGACAACTCCAGCAGAGAAAAAAAGGTTTTTGGAGGCAGACAAACCGTGAGCTTCCCATACCAAAGGAGTTTAAATCATACAAATCAGGGGCTGCCTAGCAAATACTTTAATCACTGTAAACACACAGGGGAAAAGAACAAAGTGGCGGCATGGTACAATTATTGTATTATCCCAAATTGATTCACGACAATCGCTTTCCACTGTGACAGGCGATACAAAACTATTACAGGGAGGGAAAAGAATTTCCCTTTGTATTGGCAGATGCAGGCTGGCAGGCACGATACTGGCCAACATCATTGGTTTATCCTACGTACCAAATGGAGCCTTTTTTTTTATTTACATGATTACCAGATGGTAATTGTAATTACTGTTTTTTCTGAAAATAAATAGAATATGCACCTCACAGAATTATAGTATCTATTGCAAAGGGTTGAGCTGTGGCAAGCAGTATGGCAGTTTCTTTTTTGTGAAGAAAAAGAACAGGTTTTCTTACAGTTAAAGGACTACAACACTTTTTTTAATCCATCCCCCTCCCAGGATCTTGACTCCTGGGTTTACCTTTAATAACGAGAAATCTTTAATTGAGAGAAAATTGCCAAAGAGTTCTAGCTAGGATCAGGGTCTAACCAATCGGTGTATGTGCCTTCCCATTAGACAGATCCTACATGGGGAGGGAGCTATAGAACCATCCACTATTCTGAACATTTAATTAACGATTCCCAATGATTAAAGGACCAAGTGATTTAATTCATCGCCCTGGGAGGGGCTGGGTTTGGAAACTTTTATTGTATTGTTGTCCTTCAAGGCCATCAGTCAACTGATGATCAACTGTACTGTAATTATATCTGCTAACCATACAACCGAGCACTATAATGTAGCACTTGGTGGGAGTTTTTATTTCCATTTTGGGATATGATGGAAGGAAATTATTTCTAGTCCAGAATAAAAAATGCAGCCTTCAAATGCTATTAAGGTTCTGCAACTGCTAAATGAATGGTCCTCCTATTAACGGGTCTGTATAAGGAGACAATAAGATTTTTCCAATGGATGACTTTAAGTCTGTGACAGATCATCTGTTTGGGGTTATAGGGAACTCAGATAGTATGTTCTTTGGGACTTTGGGACAGGATCTGGTGCAAACAGACAAACTATTAGATAAATACAAATTACAACACAACATAGGACTGTTGACATTGCACCAGTTATTACTTCCACCCTTTGATATGTCTCTGTAAGTTACCCCCCTAAGTAGACTGTAAGCTCTCCAGGGCAGGGACCTCTTTCCTCATGTTACATGATTCAAGCACTTGTGTATTTCATGATGCTCATACTTATTTATATATGTATGTATTTATTTACTGTCCCCCTTGTATGACTTTTTGTATTCTATATTCGCTGTATTCTATATTCGCTACATCGCTGCGTCCCCTAGTGGCGCTATATAAATAAACATATACTGTACATACAAAATACAGACCTTTGTACAATTACTAGTCTATGGTCAGCTTTAGGCTGTATCTGTGCTGTCCTGCCTGGCTACTTGGGTATAAATAAGGAACTGTGCTTGATCCAGGCCTGTGTCTTCATTTCACTGGTTTGTGTACAGTATACACACGCTGGACAAGCATACGATTCATTCAAATATACATCTGACAGGAACAGTTCATTCAAAGCCGTTACTTCCAGGTGAATTTCTCTCTTAAGGAGATTCAGAAAGAGACTTTCAATACCAGAAGCAGATTCTACAATGCACAGCAGTAGACAGTTTACTTTAACACCAGGGGTCCAGTTAGTCTTTAATTAGAAGAGCAATTAGGTCTAATTGGGGAAAGAAATGGCTCGGGCTACTGTTGACTTTTTTTTTTAAAGAAAACCCTGGAAATAGAATTGGAATTTCAAAAGAAAAAAAGTTCATCATCCGAGTTCGCAGTTCATTAGGAAAAACACTGAATTTACCCAGACTAAGCAAACTCCAGAGCCAGGCCAGTTTCCATGACACTAGTCTCACTGGGTGTGAATGTGTCCTGAGCACTTTATTGTGTAAATGCCTATAAAACACACTGATCATCAAAGAGGAGCCTGTGATAATAAAATTTGTTATTGAAAGGCAGCCATTGTTTAGTTCTCATGCCTCTGGGGTAAAGCGGTTAGAAAACTGTCCCTGGATTGAGACAAAAAAAAAAAACCTCTGAACATTGGGTTCTGAGCTGATTATCAACCAAGTACAATGATCATCTTGACCTCAAAGTGAGAGTTACAACAGAAGATAAGGGGAGATTAGGCTTACGGCCCATCTGACTTCTTGATTGTTGACCGTTAATGGTATCACGACTGCAAGTTTGGTGTATTTATTGATGGTTAACATGGTACTTCTTATTGTTTGTGATTAAAACAAAAAATCACTAGCACTGCCTGTGTCTTGTACATTTCTTTTTAATGGCAGAAGGATACAATCACCAGTACTGTTCTCTGGAAAATAGCCATACTTTTCTCTTTGTTTCAGTAAGATTGGTGAAGTGTACTCAAGGCCCCAGCAGTAATGCAGTAAGAGTCACTGGCATGAAAGGGTACAGAGTTGTACAACATCTGGGTTTCATTTGCTGTGTGATTATTGGATTGGGCACTGGCATTAGCTTGTGACTGGTTGGAAGTTTCTAAGTATAGAATTAATGGAGGCAGGGTTCTGTTAAGTCTGGTACACATGGTAACCTGCTTCATCCTGACCAACCAGTCGGCCAGGATAAAGGACTGTCTGTCGCGGGACAAGTAGTGGTTTTCAGACACGGACGAACGAATGGTTTGACGTTGGTCATCGTCAGCAATGCTTACACTAACATGCAATGTTACACTAAACAACACTACACTGAACAATTGGTCGATCAAAATTAAAAGTAGCATGGTGTGTATACAGCCTTATGCATGCATTCGCAAAGGACTTTATATATCATCTGTACTGAATGTATTGTAACCCTATTGGGGTACGCCCCAGGAATGCCATAGCTTACCAATGTAAATCCTTTCCCCAAATAGCCCATTTTTTGTACTTAGTCCTCCCCAAACAAACGTGCAATGCTTGCCATAAACCTATAAAGCAATATAAGACAAAGAAGAAAAAAGCCCAGAGGATCTAAGGCTCAATTTAAAAACAACACTTTTATTCTAACAGTTTAAAATGTATATCACAAAGCATCAAAAAATAACACATAACACATAAGTGTGCAAAATATATAGCCGAACAATATTTCCTGATCGGGAAATATCCATTGAATTACACCACCTTCTTTGGGGCTTTAAAGGAGCACAAAACCGCATATCTTACCTTTCCGTGATGCAATACCGGAAACAATAGCATTTGCATCTGGTATTGCATTGTGGGATCAAGGAAAGGTGACGCACAGCTATGCCTTATTATATCTCCCCGTAATTAGATTTGATGTTTGATGTCCAAATCTATCTAATGTCTAAAGACAACGTTACCTCCCTGCAGTTTTACCTCCCCACATTCCAAGTGCTGGCATATATTGAATGTTGATGTAAAGTCAGTTGTTTGAACATCACAGGAAAATTCCAGGAACATTGAAAGGTAAGTTTGTAGCTGAAATAAATGTTAACTCCTCATATCTAAACTCTCTTTTTTGGATGTCTTCCTTCAAGGTTCATATACACGTGTGAGCGATGGGACCAACCTGCATCGCATGGTCTTCCTTAAAGGTTCATATACACGTGTTAGCGATGGGACCGACCTGCATCGCATGGTCTTCCTTCAAGGGTCATATACACGTGTGAGCGATGGGACCGACCTGCATCGCATGGTCTTCCTTCAAGGTTCATATACACGTGTGAGCGATGGGGCCGACCTGCATCGCATGGTCTTCCTTCAAGGTTCATATACACGTGCGAGCGATGGGACCGACCTGCATCGCATGGTCTTCCTTCAAGGTTCATATACACGTGTGGAGCGCTGGGACCGGACCTCATCGCACATCTTCTCTTCAAGGTTCATATACACGTGTGAGCGTGGGACCGACCTGCATCGCATGGTCTTCCTTCAAGGTTCATATACACGTGTGGAGCGATGGGACCGACCTGCATCCATGTCTTCCTTCAAGGTTCATATACACGTGTGAGCGATGGGACCGACCTGCATCGCATGGTCTTCCTTCAAGGTTCATATACACGTGTGAGCGATGGGACCGACCTGCATCGCATGGTCTTCCTTCAAGGTTCATATACACGTGCGAGCGATGGGACCAACCTGCATCGCATGGTCTTCCTTCAAGGTTCATATACACGTGCAAGCGATGGGGCCGACCTGCATCGCATGGTCTTCCTTCAAGGTTCATATACACGTGCGAGCGATGGGACCGACCTGCATCGCATGGTCTATCCTTCAAGGTTCATATACACGTGAGCGATGGGCCGACCTGCATCGCATGGTCTTCCTTCAAGGTTCATATACACGTGCGAGCGATGGGACCAGCCTGCATCGCATGGTCTTCCTTCAAGGTTCATATCACATGTGAGCGATGGGACGACCTGCATCGCATGGTCCTTTTCCTTCAAGGTTCATATACACGTGCGAGCGATGGGACCGACCTGCATCGCATGGTCTTCCTTCAAGGTTCATATACACATGTGAGTGATGGGGCCAACCTGCATCGCATGGTCTTCCTTCAAGGTTCATATACACGTGTGAGCGATGGGACCGCCTGCTCGCATGGTCTTCCTTCAAGTTCATATACACGTGCGAGCGATGCCGACCTGCATCGCATGGTCTTCCTTCAAGGTTCATATAACCAAGTGCTAGCGAGGGACCGACCTGCATCGCATGGTCTTCCTTCAAGGTTCATATACACGTGCGAAGCGCATGGGACCGACCTGCATCGCATGGTCTTCCTTCAAGGTTCATATACACGTGCGAGCGATGGGGCCGACCTGCATCGCATGGTCTTCCTTCAAGGTTCATATACACGTGCGAGCGATGGGACCGACCTGCATCGCATGGTCTTCCTTCAAGGTTCATATACACATGTGAGTGATGGGGCCAACCTGCATCGCATGGTCTTCCTTCAAGGTTCATATACACGTGTGAGCGATGGGGCCAACCTGCATCGCACGATGTGTATGTATTGCCTTTTTGGGCAACAATTGTGCTGTGTATGGGCGCTTTGTTGTCCATAATGGCCATTTTTGGGTCATAAATTTTGTGGGTCAGCCAAAAAATGTTTTCAGCAAAATCTTTGTGTCTTTTTGAGTCTTTGAACAATTCCACCCAAACTTCATCCGTACGTATCTATTGTTTGATCCAAACCCTCTGAGACTGTTTAGAGGTTTCTCTGAAAATCTTTATTTCACTCTGACTGCAAGATGATGAAATAATCTCCATGGGATGCACACAATAGTGTGGGTTTTTTCACACTTGACAGGCCATGGTTTGTGTAATGTACAGGTACGGTCTGATCCACATCCGCATCTACAACTTTCATTTACACAGTGAAATGTTACTAATCACCTGTGAGAATGTAAAAGGGACATTGTATCCAATGGAATAGGAGGACAAGGAATATACAAATATATATAGGGAGAGGGGGAAAAGTGGCCATGAACCCTGCGTTATGTAACAAGCTATGGTCAGGAGGAGGCAATCACATTTACGGTTACGGCTGTTGTCAGAAAAAGTCAGATAATGGCCGTTCATCTTACTCTTGTGCATCATCGGTCTGTACCTGTGATCCCATGAGTGTACAGAGCTTAACACTACCAGCTTTTAAGCACCTGGTAAAAAGGAAGAATTAATAATAAATGAATTGATAAATGTCTTAGTATTTTTAAAGTTCCATATTATTATGGTCTGCACTAAAAAGAGAGAACATTTAATTCATTATTAAGCTAGCTCCACACGGGCAGACTTTCTTCTGATTGGATTCACGATCTAGGGCAGCAATCAGAAATCCCATCAGAAGAACAGCTGTTCCCTACCTTGAGCCCTCGATCTTTCTGTAGAGTTCAGCTTAAAACTTGCGGAGGCCTAGGGACAGAGGATGGCGTTGGCAGAAAATTCTCCGCCTGGCCCAATCTTCGTTTTTCCGATAAACTGCCCATGTAGAGGGGGCTTAAGCCTTCAGTTAAACTTTAAATACGAAGCACACTTTATCCAGAGTTATCGTATAATTACGTTTTTGTGTTTGTTTTGCACCAGTTTAACAGCAAATTTAAATAGCGACAATTTAGTGACTTTTCAAAAGGTTTTTGCCCCATATATTTAACACTTGTTGGGGACCCTCTCTAATTGCTTTAATGAGCAGCGATATTACGTGGTGAAGAAAAAACCCTGTTCAATATGGGATGCAAACTTTAGTTATTGAATATTGAATACGGTTTTCAGAGATTAAGGTTTCTCGTGAATGACCCCCTATGCCCTTTAGATTACCTGGAACTATAGTGTAAAAATTTCAGGAGTCATAGGTGTTAAGACAAGCCTAAAGCAAAAAAAATGTAAATATTCTTTAATGTTTTTATAATGCAACTTTTCACATAAAAACTAGTGCAGTTTCGCACTGATTTACAATTATTTGCCTGGAGGTGTCACTTGCGCAAACAATTCAAATTTTTCGTCTTCCAAGTGGCACTAAAGCTTTAATGGCAGACAACGCCCATCCATAAATAAAGGCTCAAAATAATTAGCATAGGGGATTCATTTCAAAATGTAGCCGACTTCATGGAGCCTTCCAGCCTTAAATTAGAGCACTTGAAGTATTTACCCCCAGACTGTTGGGCTTTACAACTCTGGAAAGTAACAATGTTAGCAATGCTGTAAATGGTCCCAACTTGAAACTTCAAAGCCCAGGAACATTTTCATATAATTGCTTCTAATTGTCGTGTTTAGTGACTGTGAGGTTTTGTCTATTGACATAGTGATTGTATCTGCTAATATCTCTTGTGGAAATTATCCTCTGCTTAATTGATTACACCTATTTTTTTTTTTTTTTTAAACCTTAATAACCAGTCCAGGATGACTCACAATGCACAATAAACCAAACTGCTCTTTAATTATAAGAAACTCAAGGTTATCATAGAGGCCACACTGGTTGATCTGTCAAGTACAGACCTAGAAAGTCTAGCAGGCTCATATACCCAGAGCCACTACCGCTCTGGGTAAAAGTCCTGTTTGCGATTTAATATTGCGTTTGCAAATGTGGGTAAATCCCAGTAAGGCGTTAAAATCCTGCGCTAAAACGAATGCAAACGCAATATTAAATCGCTAGCGTCGGATGTGCGGGTGATTTTTGCGTAACTTGCGCATACAACACTAATAAGTCGCGCTAACCAATAGCAAACTGGTTAGCGTGACTTTAACTCCATATATTTGCCCAGCGAGTGGGTGAATGAGGCCCTAGATGTTTTAGGAAGGTAAGAGATTTACCTACATAATATAAATGACAATTCTCCACCTTCTCAACCTTTCCCAGGAACACACATCAAAGAACGTTATACTGCCAGTTGAAAGTAACAAGTCTTTGATTAAAAAAGCATGTGGTGTTGTACAGGTTTCGTGGCGTTGTACGGAACCTAATGTGCCTTGGTATTCTACATGTGATTAAAGACAGAAGTGTGCCCAGTGGGTAAATTGTGTGATGAGGGCATATGAAATGCACAGATGTTATGAGATACATTTTTCTTGTTGCTAATACAAGTAATTGAAAAATTAACTGCAAGTGACCAATCACTATGTGAATAACTGGACTATGGGATAGAGTCATTATACTAGGCTGGCCATGCAATAGCAAACTAACCAATAGACGTTCCTGCAATGTTCTTGTGATGTCCAGACAACTGCCCAATCATTGTGCAGTAAATTATCATGTGGATGACTAAAATGTCAGCTCTGATGATAAATATTGCTGAAGAATGGCACTAAGCTTTACACTGGCCCTGGATGTGAATTAAGTAGATTACCATTAATGAATATTTCTCCCATGTGCACCTTTTACATTTGCTAAGAAGTATAAATGTATATATTGGCTCCCTCTGCTTTAGTAAAGGGAACTGATATTGGCACAATGGAAATAATCAGTGGCATAACTTGGAATCACTGGGCCCCTAACAAAACTATAATGGGGCCCCTATACATGGTTTTCTGAGAGGAGTCTATATTTGTCATAGGAACCCCCTGTGGTTGCTCCCCCCGCTCCCCTGGTAGTTACACTCCTTAACTAAAGGTTCGTGCCGACCCGCAACACACAATGTATATGAACGGCCGTTTCGGATGATAATTGGTAGTTTATGGGCAATTTAACGGGCGGAACGGCCGTTCGTTCGGAGATCGTTGCCTCACTGGCCGGGTGGATCTCCGAACGAGTGGCCGTTTCAGCCGATAAAGTGTCCATACACAGGCCAATTATCGGCTAAAACTGCTGTTCGTACACATCGTGCGTCGCGGATCGCCACCCGCAGTCATACGTGTGTATGTACCTTTACTTAACTTTGACCATGAGACAAAAAAAAAATCTGACACAGTGGCATTTCCAACAATAACTTCCATTTAGGGATATACCCCTTCCCGGTCTACTGCTTCCTTCCTGTCTGCAGATTAAAACAAATGTTTTTACAATGAGTTACCAGCAGGTTTGTGGTGCTACAGGTTTAGGCAGTTTTATTTCCTCTTGTAGATACTTCGGCCAACAGAGCAACCAGCTAGGTGAGTCTAAAGCTGGGTACACACATCACAGATGATTGAAAAATGACAGAATCTTCAAGATCCTGTCTGTCATTTCTCAAAGATAAGTCCTGAGCGTTACAGAGTATATAAACAGCATGTCGAGACTGCATGGTATCGCCACTCTATCGTTACTGTGTGTATCCAGCTTTGGGAAGATTTACCATTAAATTAAAGCACCCTCTAGAACTGGAAATGCTTCCACATTACTGTTCAGTGTTAAAAAAGGGCTGTGGTAGGTTTATTAGATTATTAGGCGTTAGTTGGTATTGGTTACCTTTACTTAAGTAGAGGGAGAGGATGCAAATAGCTTGTTTATGGGTGCGTAGCCAACCAATCCCCTATAGGAGGTTGTCGGCAGATATAAGGCCACTTTTACCCTATCCCAAAATAGCTGGATAGTGGCAGCAACTAATACTTCTGCTATACGGAGCCATTACCAAATATTATTTTTGTGCTTCCGCGTGTATATTCAAGGCATTTGGTCACCTTCGAAAGTAGCCTCGCATATACAATATCGAAGCTGGAAAATAGCTCGCTTGTAGGAAATTACATTTTACTTATGTTTCGTGATACTGTAGGTATGAATTCCCCTGACTGTGACAGCACCAAAACCTTGGGTTTTCCAGGATCCGGAAAAGTACAGTTTAAAGGACAACTCCACCCTCATAAGAACATCTTTTAGAAACAATGGCCTCTTTAAAATATGTCGATATATCATACTTTGTCCTATGAATTCATTACTGTATGCCTGCTATGCTTCTGGATGCCTCATGGAAACTGAGCCATTTAGAAACCTGTACTGAGCCTGTACTGAGCCTGAGCATGCTCAGAAGAGGCAGACAGGGGATTAACATTCAGTCATTGGCTGTGGTGTCAACTGTCAAATTCATAACTGACAGTTACTAACTAAAAGGACCAGGAAGCAGGAACAGGGGAAACAGGACATTCAGGATTTCAGGCTAGACATATATTTCAGATTTAAAACTATTACCGTTTAGGGTTTTGGGGGGAGATTTACCTGTATGTAAGTTTTCATTTCGGGGCTGGACTTGTCCTTTAAGGGCTAGGCCACACTGCTGCGTTTTTTTTTAGATCAATGAAAATTTAAATCGCAATCACAAGCGTTTTCAATACTTAATAAAAAAACACATGCGCAAACGCGACGAAATCGCACATGAAATCTCATGCGATTATGACTGCGTCTGTGTTGCAGTGTGGCCGTGCCCTAAGTAACATGACACGGCGCATCTTTATGTGATTGCTATTGGGCCTTATTCCTCCAAATTTAAGGAAGAGAGAATAGTTTTTGTGCCAAAATATTTGACTGTGAAAATTAGTCTTGGAAATAGCGGCTGCCTCTACTGCAAAATCAATTGGTTACATTGGTAAAAGCTTGGAAAATAGGATCCAGTCTTTTCAGTAGCTTCTCATTAACAGTTCTTATCCTGCCCGTATTATAACCATTCTGCAATAACTTCCCATCCATAACAGCCAACAAACATATTTATTTGAATCTAGGCCAAAACACATTCATAATGCAAGCGGCTGCAACATCTCACCAAAAAGGGAAAAAAAATGGAAAGCCTTAAATAAATTGACTGTATTTCACCGCGGCCTCCATGAAAATAACGAATCTGTTTCAAATCATATTCTTAGATTTGAATATCCAGAAATCATAAATGAGGTGGGTTAATGCTTCCATTTCACAGCCTCTAAACAAGTGGAGCGGAGTATTTAGAAGCCAGGCTGGTTCCTTGGCTCGCGCGGTGGAAAATGTTGATAAACTGTGTAAGTATTGAAGGCAAAGAGCCTTGTGTGCAAAACATTGTAAAAGAAGCGAAGGATACAATGAGCTTGGCAGTTCACTCTGCATCACATTAGTCACTGTTACACTTCAACAATATCCTGCTAGAAGGCATTGCATTCAAAATATCAGCCACTGTCTTCAATGTGCTGCGATGTAATCCAGAAGGGAAGCCTTTACTGAGCAATATGTAGCCGTTTAGACCTTGACTTCAGGCCAGCATTCCTTCTCTACAAAACGACATGGTTTCACATCAATTATTAATACAAATATATCCATATGATGCAAAGCACTAATAGGCAATAAATCAGCTTCTGTTAACCCTGCAATGTGCAGTTCCCTGTAGCTTATTAAATAAGTCATTTCTATACACCCGTCACCATACACCCCCTACGTATTTATTGTTTACCCTAGTGGAATCTAGAAAACCATCCTAATTCATAAATCTTCAACTGTAACAACCACAGAATATTGTTTATAATGATAGGGAACACATCAAGCTGTAGTACCAGCTGTCCCTTGCATTCTGGGGAAGTACATAGCTCACGACCATCCCAAATTTTTAGGACTGTCATTCTGTTTTGTTCCAGAATGATTGGGGCTCTGGGGCCCTGTTGGTGGGGTAATTTCTCTTCAGGCGTGGTTTAGCATCCCAGGGAAATTCTGGGCAGCACATGGATATTCCCTGTCTATATCCTGGTGTGTTGGAAGGTATATTACTTGGAAAGTTAGGCTGGGTAGACACCAGCAGATTTTTGGGCTGATCGACTGATATTTCCACATATCAAATGGGAGGCCTGAAAAACCTGTGACAGTGACCGATGTCGGTTACACACTTACCCAGATCAGAGCAACGGGCGATCAGACACTGCGGTAAATCACGGGGGTTGTGGCACCTATTTTTGTCCCGGATGATTGCTCGCTAGTGGCATGGATGTCTTCATGGGCTTTACACACGCATGGCCTGGAAACAAAGGCTGCTCGTGGGGGAATATTCAGAACCCTCTCAACATCACAGAAAACAGAAAGTGTCGACTCTGCATTAACGGATTTAAAGGAAATATTAAATATCAAAAAATACATGTTAATATCTGTATGTATAGGCATTAAAAAGCACAGGGAATTTCCTATTATGTTTATGGTGACCGCACAAAGACACTTTTACATGGAACCTGTCTACTTAACCAACACATCTAACAGAAATTTTTGGTTGAAAATTTGTCATTTTTATGATCATCAATGTCCCTTTAATCTGTGCTCTGGTGTGCGCACACATAACTCAAGTGGTACACACAGAACTGGAATATAAGCACTGTGGTGTGCAGCCCACAAAACATAATTTTGCATGCACACAGATAATACATGTTTGTGCTCACAACCATTATTAAAGTGAAGGGTGCACTGGTTACGATCACACATTGCTAAAACCTGTATGTTTTGATATATATCACTTTTCTTGACTGAAGTTTTCTCGATTACATCTACACTAGAAATCAACTTCTTTGGTCAATCAAATGCAGGAAAAGGAGTATAAATTGAAGCTATCGATTTACCTATCAACTGACAGGATAAAATGAATGGAAAAAGTCTGTATGGCTACCTTTATTAAAGGTGGTCATTCACTAGAAAGGTCTGTAGTGGCTACCTGTAAAGTCTGTATGTCTATCTGTAAAGTCTGTATGGCTATCTGTAAAGTCTGTATGGCTATCTGTAAAGTCTGTATGGCTACCTGTAAAGTCTGTATGGCTATCTGTAAAGTCTGTATGGCTATCTGTAAAGTCTGTATAGCTACCTGTAAAGTCTGTATGGCTATCTGTAAAGTCTGTATAGCTACCTGTAAAGTCTGTATAGCTACCTGTAAAGTCTGTATGGCTATCTATAAAGCCTGTATGGCTATCTGTAAAGTCTGTATGGCTACCTGTAAAGTCTGTATAGCTACCTTTAAAGTCTGTATGGCTACCTGTAAAGTCTGTATGGCTATCTGTAAAGTCTGTATGGCTACCTGTAAAGTCTATATAGCTACCATTAAAGCCTGTATGGCTACCTGTAAAGTCTGTATAGCTACCTGTAAAGTCTGTATGGCTACCTGTAAAGTCTGTATGGCTATCTGTAAAGTCTGTTTAGCTATCTGTTAAGTCTGTATAGCTATCTGTAAAGTCTGTATAGCTACCTTTAAAGTCTGTATGGCTACCTGTAATGTCTGTATGGCTATCTGTAAAGTCTGTATGGCTACCTGTAAAGTCTGTATGGCTACCTTTAAAGTCTGTATGGCTACCTGTAAAGTCTGTATGGCTATCTGTAAAGTCTGTATGGCTACCTGTAAAGTCTGTATAGCCACCTTTAAAGCCTGTATGGCTACCTGTAAAGTCTGTATAGCTACCTGTAAAGTCTGGATGGCTATCTGTAAAGTCTGTATGGCTACCTGTAAAGTCTGTATAGCTACCTTTAAATCCTGTATGGCTACCTGTAAAGTCTATATAGCTACCTGTAAATTCTGTATGGCTATCTGTAAAGTCCGCATGGCTATCTGTAAAGTCTTTATAGCTACCTTTAAAGCCTGTATGGCTACCTGTAAAGTCTGTATAGCTACCTGTAAAATCTGTATGGCTACCTGTAAAGTCTGTATGTAAAGTCGGTATGGCTACCTTTAAAGTTTGTATGGCTACCTTTACAGTCTGTATAGCTATCTTTAAAGTCTGTATAGCTACCTTTAAAGTCTGTATGGCTACCTGTAAAGTCTGTATGGGCTACCTGTAAAGTCTGTATAGCTACCTGTTAAAGTCTGTATGGCTACCTATACAGTCTGTTATGGCTACTCCTGTAAGAGTCGGTATGGCTACCTTTAAGGTTTGTATGGCTACCTTTACAGTCTGTATAGCTACCTTTAAACTTTGTATGGCTACCTGTAAAGTCTGTATGTCTACCTTTAAAGTCTGTATGGCTACTTGTAAAGTCTGTATAGCTACCTTTAAAGTGTGTATGGCTACCTGTAAGTCTGTATAGCTACCTCTAAAGTTTGTATAGCTACCTGTAAAGTCTGTATAGCTACCTTTACAGTCTGTATGGCTATCTGTAAAGTCTGTATAGCTACCTTTAAAGCCTGTATGGCTACCTGTAAAGTCTGTATAGCTACCTGTAAATCTGTATGGCTACCTGTAAAGTCGTATGTAAAAGCGGTATGGCACCTTTAAAGTTTGTATTGCGACCTTTACAGTCTGTATAGCTACCTTTAAAGTCTGTATGGCTACCTGTAAGTCTGTATGGCTACCTTAAGTCTGTAAATAGCTACCTGTAAAGTCTGTAATGGCTTACACTATAAAGTCTGTATGGCTACCTGTAAAGTCGGTATGGCTACCTTTAAAGTTTGTATGGCTACCTTTACAGTCTGTATAACCCTTTAAAGTTTGTTGGCTACCTGTAAAGTCTGTATGTCTACCTTAAAAGTCTGTATGGCTACCTGTAAAGTCTGTATAGCTACCTTTAAAGTCTGTATGGCTACCTGTAAGTCGGTATAGCTACCTCTAAACATTCTGTATAGCTACCTGTAAAGTCTGTATAGCTACATTTAAAGTTTGGTATGGTTACCTTTAAGTCTGTATGGCTACCTTTAAAGTCTGTATAGCTACCTGTTAAAGTCTGTAATAGCTACCTTTAAAGTTTGTATGGCTACACCTTCAAAGTCTGTATGGGCTACCTGTAAAGTCTGTTATAGTACTACCTTTCAAAGTCTGTATGGCTACCTGGTTAAAGTCTGTAAGCTACCTGTAAGTCTGTATCGAGGCACCTGTAAAGGTCGTATGGTGCTACCTAAGTCTGTAGTAGCTACTACCTGAAAGTCTGTATAAGCTACCTTTAAGTTTGTATATGGCTACCTCAAAGTCTGTATGGCTCCTGTAAAGTCTGTATGCTACCTTTAAAGTCTTATGGCTACCTGTAAAGTCTGTATACTACCTGTATAAAATCTGTCTATGGCTACCTGTAAAGTCTTTATAGTACCTTTAAAAGTTTGTATGTGGCTACCTTCAAGTCTGTTTGGCTACCTGTAAAGTCTGTATGGCTACCTTTAAGTCTGTATAATAGCTACCTTTAAAGTCTGTATAGCTACCTTTAAAGTTTGTATTATAAGTGCTATATCTGTAAAGTCTGTATCGGCTATCTGTAAAGAAGTCTGTATGGCTATCTGTAAAGACTAGTATAGGCACCTTTGTAAAGTCCTTCTTAATAGCCTACCTGTAAAGTCTGTATCTACCTGAAAAGTCTGTATAGCTACCCTTTAAAAGTCTGTATGGCTACCTGTAAAAGTCTGTAAGCTTACTGTAAATTGGCACCTATACGTTATGTATAAAGTCCGTATGGCTACCTTAACGAAGTTGTATAAAGAGAATCAGATAAGATAATGCCATAAGGGGTCAGCTACCTTTACACCCTGTAACCTCTGTTAAACCAAACTAAAAAAACCTAATCATCTGTAGGCTACCTGTAAAGAAGGTCTGTATATGTCTACCTGTAAAAGTATGTATGCTGTGGCTATCCTATAAACCACACCCCACCCCCGTCCTGGTCTTG
>CM033469.1:49399742-49522910 GCA_019447015.1 Hymenochirus boettgeri | reverse complement strand
GAGACAGGCGCAATGAGCGCGCGCAGTCGCGCGCGAGAAGCGAGCGCGCAGAGCGAGCCGACGCGAGCGAGTACCGAGCTAGATCGAGCGAGCGAGCGAGCCCTGAGCGACGCAGAGCAGAGACGCGAGCGAGGCGAAGCGAAGGAGAGGCGAGCGAGCGAGCGACGCGATGCGCAGCGAGCGAGGCAGCGCGAGAGCGAGCGAGACGAGCTATCGAGAGAGACGAAGCAGAGAGTCGCGCGCGCGACCCCACCACCGCGATCGAGCGAGACTAGAAGAGAGAGACGATCGATCTATCTATCGTGCGATCCTATCTATCTCGCCTGCTTCTCGGACGAGTAAGATCAGCTCTATTCGCGCGATTGCGCTAGATAGATCCCTATCTAGCATCGAGCTATCGATATCTATCAGAGAGCCGAGCTATCTATCTATCTAGTGTGATACAGTAGCATATAGTATAGTATTTGAGGTTGAATAAAGACCATATGTCCTACAGTCCAACCCAATAGCAACTAATCCTCATTTCTGCCCTTAACTGTTGATCCGAGGAAGGCAAACCCCCCCCCCCCCACCACCAATTTTATAAGGGCGAAAAAAAAAATGCCTTCTGACGTCCAAGTGCCAGTCAGGAAAGTCACCGGATCAACTCTACTTTAGTTTATCAACATCAGTAACTGCAACATTCCTTGTTTGCAGAAACTCCATCCAGCTTTTATTAAACTGACCAATAACCTGCCATAACAAAGTCCACTGGAAGACTGAAGCCTAAACCTTTTTTCTTCAAGTCTTAAAGGGATGTACCTCCTGTACTTTGACATGTTCTATTGGTGAACAATGTCCCAGATAGTTTATAGTATGGCACGTTAATGTATTTAATACAGTAATCATATCCCCACGCAAGCGCCTTTATACCACTGTTCATAATTGTAACTTTTCCAGTCTTCTTCCATATTCAAGCTCCCCCAATCCCCTTATTAATTTAGTTGCCCTTCTCTGAACCCTTTCCATTCACAGATGTCCTTTTTGTAACACAGGATTCCAACATGCACTGCATATTCCAAATGAGGCCTTACCAATGCTTTGTAAGAGGGATGAATAACATTTCTCCTTGTAATCCATACCTCTCTTTATAAAGACAATACCATGCTGGCTCTGGCTGTTGCCACCTGGCACTGCTTGCTACCTTTTAGTTTGTTATCCACCAAAAATCCAAGATCCCCTTCCAACAGGGATTCACTTAACACAAAGCCATTTATAGTATAATAGACAGGCAAGGAGTTTTTAACTCTAAATGCATCACAGCAAGGATTTTTAGTCCAAAATGCATCACCTGACTAATTTCTCAACATTGAATCTCATACACACCACTCAGCAGCCCAATGTGACAATTATCTAGATCCCCCTGCAATGATTGCACATCCTCTGCAGTTTTTTAATGGTAATAAAGTTTTGTGCAGTCAGCAAACACAAGAAACCTGCTGACAATACCCCACTTCCAAATCATTATAAATAGATTAAATAGAAGCGGCCCCAACACAGAGCCCTGTGGCACCCCCACTTAGCACTTCAGTTCCATAATGATGAAGCCCCATTTTACAACTATCCATGTACAAATGTGACTCCCAAGACCAACAGACCATAGCTTATACATTATCTATCTATCCATCTATCTATTTTTTTCATATAGCTATATAATCATATACTATCTCTCTATCTATAATCCTATCTATCTAGCTATCTGTCTCGCTATCTATCTTATTATCTCTCTATATCTCTCTGTAACAATAAATCAAAATTGCTTATTGATGTGATCAAGTTGCAGGTTGACATCTCTCTCTTTATCTATCCATCTTTCTATCATCTATCATCCAACTCTCTCTCTCTCTCTTCGCTGCTCGTCTCTCCTCGTCTCTCGTCTCTCATTGCCTTTCACTTGTAAGCCAATATCACAACCAAGTATCAACAAAGTGAGCAGGTCAACTGAACACTATGATCCTCTGCATAATATTTTATGAGGGTTAGTAATATTCCTATAAAAATGGGATTCTCAAGTCTGGCAACAAAATCAAAAATATTAAATCCAACATATGTTGCACATTACACAAGACAGACCAAAATTTCAAAATAAAGAGAACAAAAAAGAAAGAAAGTACATCAATAATGCAAAATGTATTGAAAACAGATTTGGTTATAAAGTGAAGTGAAATGATATCCTATAGTGGGTATGTTAGGATTGGTACAGCATGACCACATGACCAGCTAGATGACCAGTCTACATTGAACTTGTACAACTTGTAACATAATAAAGAGAAGAAAATGTGCAATAGTTTTCCTTCATCTCTGTATAGATCTGTGTCCTGCAACACAGGGCACAGATGTCTCCCCTAGCACCACACCAACATACTGACAAAATGGCTGCTGAAAGTAGGGATCATTGGCTTGGCAGGCCCAAACTAAGTTGCCATGAGTGGTTATTTTGCCGCCCTGCTGACTTCTGTTGTAATTGTCATGCAGTGCATGAAAATATTTTGCACCAGAATAATCTGCAAAATTTGCAAATCTCTACATACATCTAAGTAGTAATTTCAGCCCATAATCAGTTGCATTTGGTTGCACAAATGAACATTAATCGTCCGCTTGTTCGCCAGGCGTCATGTCCGAAATTGATCCTGCGTACAGGGCCTAAAATACAATAAACAAAAGTAAACGTAGTGAGAATCTTTCCATGTGCCCAATCTGTGTTTATGTTAGTGAATGGAAGAGACGCCCATGATTATCCATATATGAGTAAGGGAAAAATCCGTTCCTAATTGAGAAATGAATTCTAAAAAGGAAATGGATGAATCAGACATGCTGCACAATCTACATAACTGAATGCTACTTCAGGACCCTCTGGTTTTCAACTATTCCGTTTTTAATCCAGCCTTTACCTGACCGCAGCTAATTCACCCTGTCTCCCTCTCTTGTTATAATATCTCTGGACTGTCTTTCTGTGACCCTGCCTAAAGGCAGAAGAGGGGAGGTAAAATTCCACTCAATTGAGTGCGCCCATGACTTACCTGCAACCATGATTGACCCTGTCACACCTGGTCACTGCTCATAAAGAAGATTGTGGCGTTTTTCAGTAGTGACCTACTAGGTGTGGCCAAATTGTGGGTTTTGTGTCACCAGCCATTCAATTGACTGTTCCCTGTCCCCTTACCCCATGGAAATGTGACGGTGTTCACAGTGTTAAATGCTTCTTAAGTTGCAACCGAAGAACGTAGCCAATTGCCATGTCAACAATGTCATGGTATTAACCCATTTATATCTATCCAACTGATGCTCACTGAGATAGACAGACCCAGCCCACAGGTTGTGAACTGGGCCGTGAATTGCCATGGTTCACACCCGCCATCACGTTCCAAGGGCAGGATCGGAGTGATTTCAATTAAGGGGAATAGCAGGAAGCTAGCGTGGTTTCTTACACTGTATGTAACCACAAGCCTTATGGTTTTTCTGCATTTATTTCCAGATATGTATGACTTAAAGCCTCCTACACATTATGATAATTTCAGACGGACAACAATCCCCGCGGCGCACATACAAGCATGATGAACAGCAGTTTTGGGCGAGAATCGCATTGTGTAGGTATTCGGTTAGGCACCGTTTGTCAATTTGTCATGAGGATCAAGGGACACGCCCAACTGAATGCATACTACGTGTGTTCTTGATTCAGATGGCCATTCGTCATGCGTGTCCCTTGCGCTTGAGGGTCGTTCACCGTCAGGAAAAAATCGTACGTGGCATGAGGCATAAGCAACTTACACAGAAAATCTCAAGCTGGGAGGGCGTGTGTCTGCTGTTACCTGAGAGTGATTATCACATTGAATGATTGGGGTAACTTTATTGGACAATCTGTACATAACAGGTTAACAAGAAGAACTCTCAGCCTTTCTTTGAAATGTAAGGGTAAAGGTAGTATTTGATGCCGAGCCCCCACTGGCCATGAAACACTAGCTGACTGTCTCATCCACAGCAAGCAACATCCTGATAACTGTCTGGGAATTCTGTGATTGACATTTGTTGTAAAATGAATGGTCCAGGCCGTGAATCTGTCTGTGATTTATTGGAATTGTCTCTGAGTTACCCAGCAAATACTGTCCTCACTGAGTTTCGATTATAATATATAAAGCAGCTAACCCGGCAGATCCCAGTTTCAACCAATAATCGCAAGTGTGTGGCTGCTTGTTCAGGCAATGTTTCTAACCCGCCAGGATGGACCACCAATGACACCTCACACATGCCATTATTGCACACGTCGTACGAGCCTTTAAAATAAACAATCCGTGTAATTAAAAATGTGATTAACTTGATTTGGATACTTCCTCCAGTCCTAACCCACACGTACATAGTAGACAAAGTTCTTCTGCCTTCAACTCCTAGACACAACACAGAACTTACACAAACACCTTGATGAAACTTGTACCAAAAATAAAAAAAAGATTCTCCAACACTTAAAAATAGAAACATGACATTGCAGGAGTCGATTGCTAGCAAAGCCAAAGCAGAATAGGTTGGAACACACTGAAATGCAACTACTTAGCATTTCTCAAGCACATCCCTTAATAACGATAGAGAATTGTCGCTTATCTCTCCACCTTCTCTTCTAGGAACCAACAAGATGCACATTTCAAGGAACCTGTTTAAAGATAGGAAAGGATCAAAGAGTAAAGCAATAGAAAAGGCATTTTTGAAGGTATATGTAACTATAAGTGTCTAAGTGGCTGCCAGTATTTGTAATCAAGGCTGTTCAATCTTCAGCCGTGACTGAATGTCTGTAAATGTTTTCTTGCCTATGCAGAAATACTGGTGTTCTAAATGACTCATTATGAAAACCGGATGACTAATGATTTATTTGGAAAAGCTCAATGTTTTCTGAAAGTTCTCGCGGTAATCTTGTTGACATGTAACATAAGAATAATGCACCAAATAGCTTGCTGGGGAAGGGGGGGGGGAAACCCCAACAATCTCAGTTTTTTTGTTTGGTGTTAAAATGCTTTCCAACCTTTTTTCTTACCATATAGATTTATAAATAGAGAGTTGCTGTTCTGCTTTGTAGCCTGTACGGTTTTATAGAATCCAGATGGTCCAAGCAAAAGAAAAGAAGGAAAAAAAGAAAAAAGAAGGATATTGCATTATTTGTCAGATCATTGTTACTTATTAAATACAACTTTGTCCTTTGATTCCATGGACTTATAAAGGGGGCTATTATTAACCAATAAATAAAATACTACTCATGGGCCCCCAACTGGTTTTAGCTGGGGTTTGTGGTTGTAGTTTGGGTGGTCCCCCCCCCCTCTCTTATCTTCTAACCAAAGTAGGATCCATGCTTTATAAAAATGATACGATTACATGTTAGACCTACACACACACATTAAATAGTGTGAACACAAACATGTAATGAAATATTACAGTATGTAGTGAGGTATGCACTGCACAATAGTATCCAGACACGGATTCTAACACAACCATATAAATAACTGGAACATTGGCTCTAGGGTAGGGCAGCATTTTCCTTTCCCCCAGCCTTCTTAGTGCGTAACTTTTGAGTTACGTTTGCCTCAGGCGAAGATTTATACAATTGAAAGGGATGAAGGGAAAGAGGCAAAGAAGATATAGTTCAACAATACTAGGAAATATGAGTGTGAATTTCCCAATATCCTGCGTTCCCAGTTCTTAATGAAAGAAAAATGGACAGACCCTAAAGAGTTCCGTAACCACTTTTCATACAGGGCACGGAGCTCTGAGATGACTTTAATATCCTACTTGATTGGGACAACTATCCCCAGGCACACACTAATAGTCTTTACAGGACCAACACACCCTTGTACCAGATGCGTCACCCATCACCTTCTGCTCTTATGACCACAACGTTTGTAGGACTGTGACACTGTAAAACCACCATAGTGTGTGTAGCGTGCCAATTTAAGGATATTATTGACAGTTGGTTTCCCATGGGATCCATTAGGGGGTTATTATGTATTATATTATACACACTTGGAATCAAGGCATTTAATTGTGAAATACCATTGACGTTTCACTATGCTGTGGTCAACTGAGCAGAGTTGAGCAATGGAGTTTCCATGGTGCATAATTGGCCATCATGTGAAACCTCTGATACTTCCAATGATTATCCAACATGCACCACGATAAAGGGCAAGTCCAATGATTTTTTTACATTTCTTCAATCTGTTTAAACTGAACAGGACAGGTAAATGTGCTGTGTTTAGCTCTTGTTCTTCAGTGAAACTTGCATGAGAAGAGGAGAACTTACCACGGAATCAATACAGCGTCTGCTAACAGTCTCTGACGGCCACAGACATTCTCCGACACATCCTCAGTCATTTGCATTGTGCTCACATGCGTGGATGCGTCAGAGACTCTGAGAGAAGCTGGCACTGGATTGATCCGTGGTTCTTCCTTCTCTGAAGAACGAGAGGTAGACATAGCTCATTTACCTCCGTTCTTCAGTAAGCAGATAAAAGAAAGTGAAAATCAGTGGACATGACCTTTAATGAGATTAATACTTCATTGCAAGATAAGTCATTTTCTAGACTTAACTACATTAAATTCAGTGCAATTTCACAAAACCTTTTGTAGCTCCTGTTCTGTTTTTGTAATTTCCTGGGCAAAATGATCACATTTTCTTTATTGTCACACAACATTACTACACTGTGCCAAGGAACCGAGGCCCAAATGGGAATTGCCTTTCAGAAACTTGCAGCCTTAACACCGGGAGCCAATTATCACAAGAAACACATTTGGCAGAAACGGTCATTATGAACCTCAGTTTTAATCAATGAGCAAGCAAGTATTTATTACAGAGAAGGTGGTTTGTTGATAATATCGACAGATACTGAGTCTGCAGTGAGTATCTCCAGGTGCCAAGAAATTCATTAAATAACTGGTCACCCACAGGATACTCCCCATTTAGTGGTATCTTCCCCCAATGGTGATCTCCCTCTGGCCCAGAGACTTTATCATTTCCCAAAGAGGTAAGTTCTATGCCGACCACTCTATGGGGCTACCAATATCTGCACTGAATGAGAGACAGTAATTGACAGCTTGGATATTATTAGATTAAAAAATATGTATCATTTTTTTTCCCCCTAGCAAGCGGTCGGCCATGGACGAATCACTGTTGGTCGCGGAAAAAGTAGCTAGTCCGCAGTTTGCCGCAATCACTCATGAAACCGTTGTTTTTGAACATACCCAATTGTTCGTTTGTGTGACCAGCCGAGATCGGTCGTGGAAGCCCATAAATTAACCCAGCCAAGCATTAGTTGCCCCTCTTGGTTGACTTCTTGTGCTGCCTGGGGAATTAATAAATATTGAGGTGCCATAAAGCATGTTGTAATTTTAGACAGTGTATCCCACTGAGCTGAATTTGCTAATCCCAACCTGGTTTGCCCGGACAGACCCGATTTGGTACCTCACATCTGATACATTTACTTTTATTTTAAGAATATTGCTGTTAAATTTGTAAAATGGAAAACCTTAAAGGCAGCTGATAATGTTTAATCCTGCTAATTACCCCCAAGAAAATATTACGCTCATATTTACATTACACAAATAAAAAAAATCATAAATTCCTTCCCCCTTTTTTAAAAATTGTTTATTGCCTTATATTGCATTCATAGATTTTTATAGCTGCTCTTAGCAAACAATAGAGAGAAGGTAAGCGGACTGTAAATAGATTTCCCACAATATGTATTGGCTTTATAATTACTAAATGGGAGATAACCGCTTCCTAAATGTTCTCGGTTTTTAAATGGCTCCATTTATAATTTAAACGCCGACCACTCCCCCCAATACTTTATTTTATCTTGTCTGAAAATAATTAAAGGGGAAGTTGTGGGGGGAAAAAAAAGCTGGATTTTTTCATTGGGCCTTAAATCCGAGCACATTAATGTGCCCAATTTGATTATAAACTGCACAAATAAACAATAAAGACCTGTCTAATGAGAAATTAATTATGGGAAACAGAAGAGGCACCAGGCTGAATAAAAGTAATAAGTTACGGCCTATGGCAGGATCTGTCAGGCTTTAAATAAGACAAATAGTTTTTAGCTCAATGTGTAACTGTGGCAGATAGCAGCTCCTTACAGTCAGTAGAATCCAGAAGCCATAACAGGACTGTAATTGAAACTACCAAAATCACATAGTGCTGACAACCTTAATAAATTAAATATGTCTCTCATGGTCTCAAACAGCAAGGCAGCGGACACTTGACCCCTTTCCCTGAGCTCTGCTTGATATAATGCAGTAGGCTGCTTGATGAATTTCACCCCTGAGGACATTAGAGCTCACAAGAATGCGGAAATTGCCAAAAGATGGATCGCCTCTCCTTCCCGCTAACGCTGTTTACCTTCTACCAAGTACCCCGAGAAACCACTTATAACTTCCTATTGTGTTATGTGTGGATGTTTTCTCTACAAACAATAACCTAATGTTTTCAGTAATTATTCTGAAAAAAACCCTCCTTTGAAATCAAATATGGTCTACCTCACTGACATTCCTTAAAGGACATTTTCAAATATTTTATTAAACATATGTTCCTTTAATAATTATAGAGTTTCTCTATTTTTAAACACTGGGAGAAATCTAAATGAAAAAGGTAGACAAAATCAAATCCTTTTATGATTTTTGAAAATCAAAGAAAAATAATTACAGAATTTTCAAAAATATAATAATTCAATGTTAGTATGAGGATTAAATGTATTCTTCCAGTTTGTTTTTATAAACTACACAAAGTTAATGGGCCAAGTTATTTTTTAGTTGACGTTATGTTTGGGCTCACAGATCCGCAATCAATTTTGTGATATGTTAAGGCGACAGTACAAAAATACGTATTATGTACAGTGTGCACGTATTAGGCAGTGTGCACAGTATTAGGTAATTAGCAATTAGGAGTATGCAATAGTATTAGGCAGAAATGCACAGTATTAGGCAGGAATGCACAGTAGGCAGTATGCACAGTAGGCAGTATGCACGTGTTAGGCAGAATGCTCAGTAGGCAGTATGCACAGTTTTAGCAGATGCACATTAGGCAGATGCTCAGTAGGTCGGAATGCCACAGAGGCAGTATGCCAGTATTAGGCAGAGATGGCTCACGTAGGGCAGTATGCACAGTATTAGGCAGAATGCACAGTAGGCCGGAGAATGCACAGTAGGAAGAATGCACAGTAGGCAGAATGCCAGTAGGCAGTAAAGCAGCGTATTCGGCAGAAAGCTCATGTGACAGTAAGAGCACAGTAGGCAGTATGCACAGTATTAGGCAACATGCACAGTAGGCAGTCTGTACAGTGTTAGGCAGAATGCTCAGTAGCAGTTTGCACAGTATTAGGGAATGCACAGTAGGCAGTCTGCAGTTTTAGAGGAGATGTCCAGTAGGCAGTATGCACCAAATAGGGAAATAGGAAAGTTTAGGGACAGTAGCCACACACAGAAGCAAAAACATTAGCAAATGCCACAGTAGGCAGCACTGCCAGAACCAGTAGAGCAGCAGCAACCTCATGCAACACGATAGGCAGAATCTCAAAAACCACAACAACCAATTAGGCAGAACATGGCCACCAGTAAACCGTTGGGCAAAACACACAGAAATTGCACAGTCAGGCTAGTAGCACAGTGTATAGCAGAAACTCCACAGTAGGCACAGCATCATGCAACACAGTATTAGGCACGATGAACACTAGAGGCAGAGTCACGTACGGAAATCCAGTAGGCAGTATGCACAGTATTAGTCAGAATGCTATAGGCAGTATGCACTTAGCAGATGCCAGTAGGCAGAATGCACAGTAGCAGAAGCCAGTAGGCCAGTAGCACAGTATTAGGCAGACCGTAGTAGGCAGACACAGTAGGCATATGCACGTGATCTAGCGACAGTATGTCTAGGCAGTATGCCATATTAGGAAATGCAGGCAGATTGCAGTTAGCAGTATTCAGTAGGCAGATGCACAGTATTAGCGGATGCAAAGTAGGCAGTATGCCACAGTATTAGGCAGATTGCACAGTAGCAGTAGCACAGTATTAGGCAGTATGCACATATAGCAGAATGCACGTGGACAGTATGCACAGTATTAGGCAGAATGCCCAGTAGGCAGTATGCACAGTATTAGGCAGATTGCACAGTAGGCAGTATGCACAGTATTAGGCAGTATGCACAGTATTAGCCGAATGCCAGAGGCAGTATGACAGTATTAGGCAGATTGCCACAGTAGGCAGATGCACGTAGGCTGTATGCACATATTTAGGCAGAATGCACAGTAGCAGATGCACAGTATTAGGACAGAACAATGCACAGTGAGCAGTATGCACAGTGTTAGGCAGAAGCCAGTAGCTATGCACAGTATTGGCAGTTTGCACAGTCGAGGCAAAGCCATAGGCAGATGCACAGTATTAGATGAGGCTAGCACATTGCAATCATGAATGCACAATTAGGCAATGCTGATCAGTCAGATGCACACATATCGGTGTGTTTGATAAGTGGAAGCACAGATGCATGCTGAGGGTAACATACACAAGGGACCTTCTGATTGCTAGCTGAGTCATTTCACACACCATACAACCTGTGCTATTTCCACCAATATTATACAACACAGATCTCCAAAATCAGTTTGTTACATTGGAAATCTGTTTTTGACTACACAACTCCAGCTAAGGTTTCCAAAAGTAGACTACTTAAGCATGTACAGATGCAAGATTGCAGAGGATCCATGCAGTTAATATTGTATATATTAATGGACCAGCACCTGAAAGCCATTATTAATTAATATATATCCTGTGCCTAACCCCTTGTGATGATTGCACAGCGTCCATCATGCTGGTCAATAATAACTGAGCGTCCACACACGTGCGATTGGCGCTCAAAACGTCCATTTGTCGCCACGCAGATGCTATAATGACTAAATGCAATCTCTAAGGCTGGGACGGCCGGCCTCGACCGACATCGATCATTCGTTTAAGCTGGCCATACACTGGAAGAAGTTCCTCTGATCAGATTTGCTATCGAGTGCAACAACGGAATCATTGAAAGAACTGCTCAAAGTTTTCCACCTTGAAGCTTCCGATCTTTCCACTTGAACTCTGCGGAGAGATGGGGGAATGAAGATGGGGTCGTAAACAAATTTCCGCCTGGTCCTATCTCCATTTTTCTGATCTACCCTTCGACCTTGTCAAGGGTTTGATAGAAACATGGGAACGTTTTGGACATTTTAAGCGATCCATCCGGATCTTTGAGAAATGACAGACTGGATCTGCATCTTTCAAACAACTGTGATGGAAACCCCCGCTTAACTCTTCCCTCATAAGGTGATGTGCTTCCCAAATCTCTATATAAAACATTGTATTTCCATAGCAGATTTAAGGTGGCAGAGTTTTTTTTTCTTTCTGCCTTCTCATTTAAAGCTATCGGGGAGTGGGTTTCCTATAAGACCACAAACGGTCTCTCTTGTTAGCAGGCAATGTGTATAGTAACACAGGCTACGCATAGCTGCTGGGTGGACTTCACAGGGCGCAAAGTAATAACACCTCTAGGATTTCAGAAGTTGATGTCAGCATTAACACAAACTGTTGCTTAATTATAAGCCTGTCAAAGATCACAGCAAGGATTATTGAGGCAAATGGCCTTTTCAAGAGCTAAACTTGTTGCTGGGACAACTCCAGCAGAGAAAAAAAGGTTTTTGGAGCGACAAACCGTGAGTCTTCCCATACCAAAGGAGTTAAATCTACAAATCAGGGGCTGCTAGCAAATATTTAATCACTGTAAACACACAGGGGAAAAGAACAAAGTGCGGCATGGTACAATTATGTATTATCCCAAATTGTTCACGACAATCGTTCACTGTGACAGGCGATACAAAAACTATTAAGGGAGGGAAAAGATTTCCCTTTGTATTGGCAGATGCGCGCTGGCAGGCACGTATGGCCAACATCATTGGTTTACCTACGTACCAAATGGAGCCTTTTTTTTATTAATGATTACCAGATGGTATTGTAATTACTTTTTTCTGAAAATAAATAGAATATGCACCTCACAGAATTATAGTATCTATTGCAAAGGGTTGAGCTGTGGCAAGCAGTATGGCAGTTTCTTTTTTGTGAAGAAAAAGAACAGGTTTTCTTACAGTTAAAGGACTACAACACTTTTTTAATCCATCCCCCTCCCGGATCTTGACTCCTGGGTTTACCTTTAATAACGAGAAATCTTCTAATTAGAGAAAATTGCCAAAGAGTTAGCTAGGATCAGGGTCTAACCAATCGGTGTATGTGCCTTCCATTAGACAGATCTACATGGGGAGGGAGCTATAGAACCATCCACTATTCTGAACATTTATTAACGATTCCCAATGATTAAAGGACCAAGGATTTAATTCATCGCCCTGGGAGGGGCGGTTTGGAAACTTTTATTGTATGGTTGTCCTTCAAGGCCATCAGTCAACTGATGATCAACTGTACTGTAATTATATCTGCTAACCATACAACGAGCACATATAATGTAGCACTGGTGGGAGTTTTTATTTCCATTTTGGGATATGATGGAAGGAAATTATTTCTAGTCCAGAATAAAAAATGCAGCCTTCAAATGCATTAAGTTCTGCAACTGCTAAATGAATGTCCTCCTATTACGGTTGATAGGAGGACAATAAGATTTTTCCAATGGATGACTTTAAGTCTGTGACAGATCATCTGTTTGGGGTTATAGGGAACTCAGATAGTATGTTCTTTGGGACTTTGGGACAGGATCTGGTGCAAACAGACAAACTATTAGATAAATACAAATTACAACCAAACATAGAGATGTTGACATTGCAACCAGTTATTACTTCCACCCTTTGATATGTCTCTGTAAGTTACCCCCCTAAGTAGACTGTAAGCTCTCCAGGGCAGGGACTCTTTCCTCATGTTACATGATTCAAGCACTTGTGATTTCATGATGCTCATACTTATTTATATATGTATGTATTTATTACTGTCCCCCTTGTATGACTTTTGTATTTATATTCGCTGTATTCTATATTCGCTACATCGCTGCGTCCCCTAGTGGCGCTATATAAATAAACATATACTGTACATACAAAATACAGACCTTTGTACAATTACTAGTCTATGGTCAGCTTTAGGCTGTATCTGTGCTGTCCTGCGGCTACTTGGGTATAAATAAGGAACTGTGTGCTTGATCCAGGCCTGTGTCTTCATTTCACTGGTTTGTGTACAGTATACACACGCTGGACAAGCTACGATTCATTCAAATAACATCTGACAGGAACAGTTCATTCAAAGACCGTTACTTCCAGGTTGAATTTCTTTCTTAGGAGATTCAGAAAGAGACTTTCAATACCAGAAGCAGATTCTACAATGCACAGCAGTAGACAGTTTACTTTAACACCCAGGGGTCCAGTTAGTCTTTAATTAGAAAGCAATTAGGTCTAATTGGGGAAAGAAATGGCTCGGGCTACTGTTGACTTTTTTTTTTAAAGAAAACCCTGGAAATAGAATTGGAATTTCAAAAGAAAAAAAGTTCAATCCGAGTTCGCAGTTCATTAGGAAAAACACTGAAGTTTACACAGACTAAGCAAACTCCAAGCAGGCCAGTTTCCATGACACTAGGTCTCACGGGTGGGAATGTTCCTGAGCACTTTATTGTGTAAATGCCATAAAACACACTGATCATCAAAGAGGAGCCTGTGATAATTAAAATTTGTTATTGAAAGGCAGCCCATTGTTAGTTCTCATGCCTCTGGGGTAAAGCGGTTAGAAAAACTGTCCCTGGATTGAGACAAAAAAAAAAAACCTCTGAACATTGGGTTCTGAGCTGTATCAAGACCAAGTACAATGATCATCTTGACCTCAAAGTGAGAGTTACAACAGAAGATAAGGGAGGAGATTAGGCTTACGGCCCATCTGACTTCTTGATTGTTGACCGTTAATGGTATCACGACTGCAAGTTTGGTGTATTTATTGATGGTTAACATGGTACTTCTTATTGTTTGTGATTAAACAAAAAATCACTAGCACTGCCTGTGTCTTGTACTTTCTTTTTAATGGCAGAAGGATACAATCACCAGTACTGTTCTCTGGGAAAATAGCCATACTTTTCTCTTTGTTTCAGTAAGATTGGTGAAGTGTACTCAAGGCCCAGCAGTAATGCAGTAAGAGGTCACTGGCATGAAAGGGTACAGAGTTGTACAACATCTGGGTTTCATTTGCTGTGTGTTATTGGATTGGGCACTGGCATTAGCTTGGACTGGTTGGAAGTTTCTAAGTATAGAATTAATGGAGGCAGGGTTCTGTTAAGTCTGGTACACATGGTAACCTGCTTCATCCTGACAACCAGTCGGCCAGGATAAAGGACTGTCTGTCGCGGGACAAGTGTGGTTTTCAGACACGGACGAACGAATGGTTTGACGTTGTGTCATCGTCAGCAATGCTTACACTAACATGCAATGTACACTAAACAACACTACACTGAACAATTGGTCGATCAAATTAAAAGTAGCATGGGTGTATACAGCCTTATGCATGCATTCGCAAAGGACTTTTATATATCATTCGTACTGAATGTATTGTAACCCTATTGGGGTACGCCCCAGGAATCCATAGCTTACCAATGTAAATCCTTTCCCCAAATAGCCCATTTTTTGTACTTAGTCTCCCCAAACAAACGTGCAATGCTTGCCATAAACCTATAAGCAATATAAGACAAAGAAGAAAAAAGCCCAGAGGATCTAAGGCTCAATTTAAAAAACAACACTTTTATTCTAACAGTTTAAAATGTATATCACAAAGCATCAAAATAACACATAACACATAAGTGTGCAAAATATATAGCCGAACAATATTTCCTGATCGGAAATATCCATTGAATTACACCACTTCTTTGGGGCTTTAAAGGAGCACAAAACCGCATATCTTACTTTCCGTGATGCAATACCGGAAACAATAGCATTTGCATCTGGTATTGCATTGTGGGATCCAAGGAAAGGTGACGCACAGCTATGCCTTATTATATCTCCCCGTAATTAGATTTGATGTTTGATGTCCAAATCTATCTAATGTCTAAAGACAACGTTACCTCCCTGCAGTTTACCTCCCCACATTCCAAGTGCTGGCATATATTGAATGTTGATGTAAAGTCAGTTGTTTGAACATCACAGGAAAATTCCAGGAACATTGAAGGTAAGTTTGTAGCTGAAATAAATGTTAACTCCTCATATCTAACTCTCTTTTTGGATGTTCCTTCAAGGTCATATACACGTGTGAGCGATGGACAACCTGCATCGCATGGTCTTCCTTAAGGTTCATATACAGTCGTTAGCGAGGACCGACCTGCATCGCATGGTCTTCCTTCAAGGGTCATATACACGTGAGCGATGGGACCGACCTGCATCGCATGGTCTTCCTTCAAGGTTCATATACAACGTTATGCGTGCGAGGGGGCCGACCTGCATCGCATGGTCTTCCTTCAAGGTTCATATACACGTGTGAGCGATGGGACCGACCTGCATCGCATGGTCTTCTTCAAGGTTCATATACACGTGTGAACGAGGGACCGACCTGCATCGCAGGTCTTCTTTCAAGGTTCATATACACGTGGGAGCGATGGGACCCGACCTGCATCGCATGGTCTTCCTTCAAGGTTCATATACACGTGTGAGCGATGGGACCGACCTTGCCTCGCCACAAATCTTCCTTCAGGTTCATATACACGTGTGAGCGATGGGACCGACTGCATCGCAATGGTCTTCCTTCAAGGTTCATATACACGTGTGAGCGATGGGACCCGACCTGCATCGCATGGTCTTCCTTCAAGGTTCATATACACGGCGAGCGATGGGACCAACCTGCATCGCATGGTCTCCTTCAAGGTTCATATACACGTGCAAGCGATGGGGCCGACCTGCATCGCATGGTCTTCCTTCAAGGTTCATATACAGTGCGAGCGATGGGACCGACCTGCATCGCAGGTCTTCCTTCAAGGTTCATATCAACATGTGAGCGATGGGACTGACCTGCATCGCATGGTCTTCCTTCAAGGTTCATATACACGTGCGAGCGATGGGGCAGACCTGTCATCGCATGGTCTCCTTCAGGTTCATATACACGTGCGAGCGATGGGGCCGACCTGCATCGCTATCTGGTCTTCCTTCAAGGTTCATATACACGTTGCGAGCGATGGGACGACTGCATCGCATGGTCTTCCTTCAAGGTTCATATTAAACGTGCGAGCGATGGGGCCGACTGCATCGCATGGTCTTCCTTCAAGGTTCATATACACGTGCGAGCGATGGGACCGACCTGCATGCATGGTCTCCTTCAAGGTTCAATAACACATGTGAGTGATGGGGCCCAACTGCATCGCATGGTCTTCCTTCAAGGTTCATATACACGTGTGAGCGATGGGGCCAACTGCATCGCACGATGTGTATGTATTGCCTTTGGGCAAACAATTGTGTTGTATGGGCGCTTTGTTGTCCATAATGGCCATTTTGGGTCATAAATTTTGTGGTCAGCAAAAATGTTTTCAGCAAAATCTTTGTGTCTCTTTGAGGTTTTGAACAATTCCAACCAAACTTCATGTACAGTATCTATTGTTTGATCCAAACCCTCTGAGACTGTTTAGAGGTTTCTCTGAAAATCTTATTTCACTTGACTGCAAGATGATGAAATAATCTTCATGGGATGCACACAATAGTGTGGGTTTTTTCACACTTGACAGGCCATGGTTTGTGTAATGTGACAGGTACGGTCTGATCCACACCGCATCTACAACTTTCATTTACACAGTGAAATGTTACTAATCACGTGAGAATGTAAAAGGGACATGTATCCAATGGAATAGGAGGACAAGGAATATACAAATATATATAGGGAGAGGGGAAAAGTGGCCATGAACCCTGCGTTATGTAACAAGCTATGGTCACGGAGGAGGCAATCACATTACGGTTACGGCTGGTGTCAGAAAAGTCAGATAATGGCCGTTCATCTTACTCTTGTGCATCATCGGTCTGTACCTGTGATCCCATGAGTGTACAGAGCTTAACACTACCAGCTTTAAGCACCTGGTTAAAAAGGAGAATAATAATAAATGAATTGATAAATGTCTTAGTATTTTTAAAGTTCCATATTATTATGGTCTGCACTAAAAAGAGGAGAACATTTAATATTATTAAGCTAGCTCCACACGGGCAGAGACTTTCTTTGATGGATTCACGCATAGGGCAGCAATCAGAAATCCCATCAGAAGAACAGCTGTTCCCTACTTGAGCCCTCGATCTTTCTGTAGAGTTCAGCTTAAAACTTGCGGAGGCCTAGGGACAGAGGATGGCGTTGGCGAGGAAAATTCTCCGCCGGCCCAATCTTCGTTTTCCGATAAACTGCCCATGTAGAGGGGGCTTAAGCCTTCAGTTAAACTTTAAATACGAAGCACACTTATCCAGAGTTATCGTATAATTACGTTTTTGTGTTGTTTTGCACCAGTTTAACAGCAAATTTAAATAGCGACAATTAGTGACTTTCAAAAGGTTTTTGCCCCATATATTTAACACTTGTTGGGACCCTCTCTAATTGCTTTAATGAGCAGCGATATTACGTGGTGAAGAAAAAAAACCCTGTTCAATATGGGATGCAAACTTTAGTTATTGAATATTGAATACGGTTTTCAGAGATTAAGGTTTCTCGTGAATGAACCCCCTATGCCCTTTAGATTACCTGGAATATAGTTGAAAAATTTCAGAAGTCATAGTGTTAAGACAAGCCTAAAGCAAAAAAAATGTAAATATTCTTTAATGTTTTATAATGCAACTTTTCACATAAAAACTAGTGCAGTTTCGCACTGATTTACAATTATTTGCCTGGAGGTGTACTTGCGCAAACAATTCAAATTTTTCGTCTTCCAAGTGGCACTAAAGCTTTAATGGCAGACAACGCCCACCATAAATAAAGGCTCAAATAATTAGCATAGGGGATATTTCAAATGTAGCCGACTTCATGGAGCCTTCCAGCCTTAAATTAGAGCACTTGAAGTATTTACCCCCCAGACTGTTGGGCTTTACAACTCTGGAAAGTAACAATGTTAGCAATGCTGTAAATGGTCCCACTGAAACTTCAAAGCCCAGGAACATTTTCATATAATTGCTTTAATTGTCGTGTTTAGTGACTGTGAGGTTTTTGTCTATTGACATAGTGATTGTATCTGCTAATATCTTTGTGGAAATTATCCTCTGCTTAATTGATTACACCTATTTTTTTTTTTTTTTTTAAACCTTAATAACCAGTCAGGATGACTCACAATGACAATAAACCAAACTGCTCTTTAATTATAAGAAACTCAAGGTTATCATAGGGCCACACTGGTTGATCTGTCAAGTACAGACCTAGAAAGCAGCAGGCTCATATACCCAGAGCCACTACCGCTCTGGGTAAAAGTCCTGTTTGCGATTTATATTGCGTTTGCAAATGTGGGTAAATCCCAGTAAGGCGTTAAAATCCTGCCGCTAAAACGAATGCAAACGCAATATTAAAGCGTAGCGTCGGATGTGCGGGTGATTTTTGCGTAACTTGCGCATACAACACTAATAAGTCGCGTAACCAATAGCAAACTGGTTAGCGTGACTTTAACTCCATATATTTGCCCAGCGAGTGTGGTGAATGAGGCCCTAGATGTTTTAGGAAGGTAAGAGATTTACCTACATAATATAAAGACAATACTTCTCCACCTTCTCAACCTTTCCCAGGAACACACATCAAAGAACGTTATACTGCCAGTTGAAAGTAACAGTCTTGATTAAAAAAGCATGTGGTGTTGTACAGGTTTCGTGGCGTTGTACGGAACCTATGTGCCTTGGTATCTACATGTGATTAAAGACAGAAGTGTGCCCAGTGGGTAAATTGTGTGATGAGGGCATATGAAATGCACAGATGTTATGAGATACATTTTTCTGTTGCTAATACAAGTAATTGAAAAATTAACTGCAAGTGACCAATCACTATGTGAATAACTGGACTATGGGATAGAGTCATTATACTAGGCTGGCCATGCATAGAAACTAACCAATAGACTTCCTGCAATGTTCTTGTGATGTCCAGACAACTGCCCAATCATGTGCAGTAAATTATCATGTGGATGACTAAAATGTCAGCTCTGATGATAATATTGCTGAAGAATGGCACTAAGCTTTACACTGGCTCCGGATGTGATTAAGTAGATTACCATTAATGAATATTTCTCCATGTGCACCTTTACATTTGCTAAGAAGTATAAATGTATATATTGGCTCCTCTGCTTTAGTAAAGGGAACTGATATTGGCACAATGGAAATAATCAGTGGCATAACTTGGAATCACTGGGCCCCTAACAAAACTATAATGGGGCCCCTATACATGGTTTTCTGAGAGGAGTCTATATTTGTCATAGGAAACCCCTGTGGTTGCTCCCCCCGCTCCCCTGGTAGTTACAACTCCTTAACTAAAGGTTCGTGCCGACCCGCAACACACAATGTATATGAACGGCCGTTCGGATGATAATTGGTAGTTTATGGGCATTTTAACGGGCGGAACGGCCGTTCGTTCGGAAGAGTCGTTGCCTCACTGGCCGGGATCTCCGAACGAGTGGCCGTTTCAGCCGATAAGTGTCCATACACAGGCCAATTATCGCTCTAAAACGCTGTTCGTACACATCGTGCGTCGCGGATCGCCACCGCAGTCATACGTGTGTATGTACCTTTACTTAACTTTGACCATGAACAAAAAAAAATCGACACAGTGGCATTTCCAACAATAACTTCCATTTAGGGATATACCCCTTCCCGGTCTACTGCTTCCTTCCTGTCTGCAGATTAAAACAAATGTTTTTACAATGAGTTACCAGCAGGTTTGTGGTGCTACAGGTTTAGGCAGTTTTATTTCCTCTTGTAGATACTTCGGCCAACAGAGCAACCAGCTAGGTGAGTCTAAAGCTGGGTACACACATCACAGATGATTGAAAAAGACAGAATCTTCAAGATCCTGTCTGTCATTTCTCAAAGATAAGTCCTGAGCGTTACAGAGTATATAAACAGCATGTCGAGACTGCATGGTATCGCCCACTCTATCGTTACTGTGTGTATCCAGCTTTGGGAAGATTTACCATTAAATTAAAGCACCCTCTAGAACTGGAATGCTTCCACATTACTGTTCAGTGTTAAAAAAGGGCTGTGGTAGGTTTATTAGATATAGGCTGTAGTTGGTATTGGTTACCTTTACTTAAGTAGAGGGAGAGGATGCAAATAGCTTGTTTATGGGTGCGTAGCCAACCAATCCCCTATAGGAGGTTGTGGCAGATATAAGGCCACTTTACCCTATCCCAAATAGCTGGATAGTGGCAGCAACTAATACTTCTGCTATAACGGAGCCATTACCAAATATTATTTTTGTGCTTCCTGATATTCAAGGCATTTGGTCACCTTCGAAAGTAGCCTCGCATATACAATACGAAGCTGGAAATAGCTCGCTTGTAGGAAATTACATTTTACTTATGTTTCGTGATACTGTAGGTATGAATCCCTGACTGTGACAGCACCAAACCTTGGGTTTTCCAGGATCCGGAAAGTACAGTTTAAAGGACAACTCCACCCTCATAAGAACATCTTTTAGAAACAATGGCCTCTTTAAAATATGTCGATAATCATACTTTGTCCTATGAATTCATTAACTGTATGCTGCTATGCTTCTGGATGCCTCATGGAAACTGAGCCATTTAGAACCTGTACTGAGCCTGTACTGAGCCTGAGCATGCTCAGAAAGAGAGAAGGGGATTAACATCAGTCATTGGCTGTGGTGTCAACTGTCAAATTCATAACTGACAGTTACTAACTAAAAGGACCAGGAAGCAGGAACAGGGGAAACGGACATTCAGGATTTCAGGCTAGACATATATTTCAGATTTAAAACTATTACCGTTTAGGGTTTTGGGGGGAGATTTACCTGTATGTAAGTTTTCATTTCGGGGGCTGGACTTGTCCTTTAAGGCTAGGCCACACTGCTGCGTTTTTTTTTAGATCAATGAAAATTTAAATCGCAATCACAAGCGTTTTCAATACTTAATTAAAAAAACACATGCGCAAACCGACGTACGAAATCGCACATGAAATCTCATGCGATTATGACTGGTCTGTGTTGCAGTGTGGCCGTGCCCTAAGTAACATGACACGGCGCATCTTTATGTGATTGTATTGGCCTTATTCCTCCAAATTTAAGGAGAGAGAATAGTTTTGTGCCAAAATATTTGACTGTGAAAATTAGCTTGGAAAAGCGGCTGCCTCTACTGCAAAATCAATGGTTACATTGGTAAAGCTTGGAAAATAGGATCCAGTCTTTTCAGTAGCTTCTCATTAACAGTTCTTATCCTGCCCGTATTATAACCATTCTGCATAACTTCCCATCCATAACAGCCAACAAACATATTTATTTGAATCTAGGCCAAAACAATTCATAATGCAAGCGGCTGCAACATCTCACAAAAAGGGAAAAAAATGGAAAGCCTTAAATAATTGACTGTATTCACCGCGGCCTCCATGAAAATAACGAATCTGTTTTCAAATCATATCTTTAGATTGAATATCCAGAAATCATAAATGAGGTGGGTTAATGCTTCCATTTCACAGCCTCTAAACAAGTGGAGCGGTAGTATTTAGAAGCCAGCTGGTTCCTTGGCCGCGCGGTGGAAATGTTGATAAACTGTGTAAGTATTGAAGGCAAAGAGCTTGTGTGCAAAACATTGTAAAAGAAGCGAGGATACAATGAGCTTGCAGTTCACTCGCATCACATTAGTCACTGTTACACTTCAACAATATCCTGCTAGAAGGCATTGCATTCAAAATATCAGCCACTGTCTTCAATGTGCTGCGATGTAATCCAGAAGGGAAGCCTTTACTGAGCAATATGTAGCCGTTTAGACCTTGACTTCAGGCCAGCATTCCTTCTCTACAAAACGACATGGTTTCACATCAATTATTAATACAAATATATCCATATGATGCAAAGCACTAATAGGCATAAATCAGCTTTGTTACCCTGCAATGTGCAGTTCCCTGTAGCTTATTAATAGCATCTATTACATACACGTCACATACACCCCCTACGTATTTATTGTTTACCCTAGTGGAATCTAGAAACCATCCTAATTCATAAATCTTCAACTGTAACAACCACAGAATATTGTTTATAATGATAGGGAACACATCAAGCTGTAGTACCAGCTGTCCCTTGCATTGGGGAAGTACATAGCTCACGACCATCCCAAATTTTTAGGACTGTCATTTGTTTTGTTCCAGAATGATTGGGGCTCTGGGCCCTGTTGGTGGGGTAATTTCTCTTCAGGCGTGGTTTAGCATCCCAGGGAAATTCTGGGCAGCACATGGATATTCCCTGTCTATATCCTGGTGTGTTGGAAGGTATATTACTTGGAAAGTTAGGCTGGGTAGACACCAGCAGATTTTTTGGCTGATCGACTGATATTTCCACATATCAAATGGGAGGCCTGAAAAACCTGTGACAGTGACCGATGTGTCGGTTACACCACTTACCCAGATCAGAGCACACGGGCGATCAGACACTGCGGTAAATCACGGGGTTGTGGCACCCTATTTTTGTCCCGGATGATTGCTCGCTAGTGGCATGGAGTCTTCATGGGCTTTACACACGCATGGCCTGGAAACAAAGGCTGCTCGTGGGGGAATATTCAGAACCCTCTCAACATCACAGAAACAGAAAGTGTCGACTCTGCATTAACGGATTTAAAGGAAATATTAAATATCAAAAAATACATGTTAATATCTGTATGTATAGGCAATTAAAAAGCACAGGGAATTTCCTATTATGTTTATGGTGACCGCACAAAGACACTTTTACATGGAACCTGTCTACTTAACCAACACATCTAACAGAAATTTTGGTTGAAAATTTGTCATTTTTATGATCATCAATGTCCCTTTAATCTGTGCTCTGGTGTGCGCACACATAACTCAGTGGTACCAACAGAACTGGAATATAAGCACTGTGGTGTGCAGCCCACAAAACATAATTTTGCATGCACCACAGATAATACATGTTTGTGCTCACAACCATTATTAAAGTGAAGGGTGCACTGGTTACGATCACACATTGCTAAAACCTGTATGTTTTGATATATATCACTTTTCTTGACTGAAGTTTTTTCTCGTTACATCTACACTAGAAATCAACTTCTTTGGTCAATCAAATGCAGGAAAGGAGATAAATTGAAGCTATCGATTTACCTATCAACTGACAGGATAAAATGATGGAAAAAGTCTGTATGGCTACCTTATTAAAGGTGGTCATTCACTAGAAAGGTCTGTAGTGGCTACCTGTAAAGTCTGTATGTCTATCTGTAAGTCGATGTATCTGTAAAGTCTGTAGGCTATCTGTAAAGTCTGTATGGCTAACCGTAAAGTCTGTATGGCTATCTGTAAAGTCTGTATGGCTATCTGTAAAGTCTGTCTAGCTCTTAATCTTTACTGTAAAGTCTGTATAGCTACCTGTAAAGTCTTGTATAGCTACTACCTGTAAAGTCTGTATGGCTATCTATAAGCCGTATGGCTATCTGTAAAGTCTGTATGGCTACCTGTTAAAGTCTGTATAGCTACCTTAAAGTCTGTATGGCTACCTGTAAGTCGTATGCATCTGTAAGTAGTCTTATGGTACCTGTAAAGTCTATAAGCTACCATTAAAGCCTGTATGGCTACCTGTAAAGTCTGTATAGCTACCTGTAAAGTCTGTATGGCTACCTGTAAAGTCTGTATGCTATCTGTAAAGTCTGTTTAGCTATCTGTTAAGTCTGTATAGCTATCTGTAAAGTGTATAGCTACCTTTAAAGTCTGTATGGCTACCTGTAATGTCTGTATGGCTATCTGAAAGTCTGTATGGCTACCTGTAAAGTCTGATATGGCTACCTTTAAAGTCTGTATGGCTACCTGTAAAGTCTGTATGGCTATCTTGTAAAGTCTGTATGCTACCTGTAAAGTCTGATAAGCCACTTAAAGCTGTATGGCTACCTGTAAAGTCTGTCTGATAGCTACTGTAAAGTTGGAGGCTATCTGTAAGTTGTATGGCTACCGTAAGTCTGTATAGCTACCTTTAAATCCTGTATGGCTACCTGTAAAGTCTATATAGCTACCTGTAAATTCTGTATGGCTATCTTTAAAGTCCGCATGGCTATCTGTTAAAGTCTTTATAGCTACCTTTAAAGCCTGTATGGCTACCTGTAAAGTCTGTATAGCTACCTGTAAAATCTGATGCTACCTGTAAAGTCTGTATGTAAAGTCGGTATGGCTACCTTTAAAGTTTGTATGGCTACACTTACAGTCTGTATAGCTATCTTTAAAGTCGTGTATAGCTACCTTAAAGTCTGTATGGCTACCTGTAAAGTCTATGCTACCTGTAAGTCTGATCGTACCTGTAAAGTCGTATGGCTACCTTAAAGTCTGTATGGCTACCTGTAAAGTGGTAGGGCTACCTTTAAGGTTTGTATGGCTACCTTTACAGTTGTATAGTACCTTTAAACTTTGTATGGCTACCTGTAAAGTCTGTATGTCTACCTTTAAAGTCTGTATGGTACTGTAAAGTCTGTATAGCTACTTTAAAGTGGTATGGCTACCTGAAAGTTGTATAGCTACCTTAAAGTTTGTATAGCTACCTGTAAGTCTTGTATAGCTACCTTTAAAGTCTGTATGGCTATCTGTAAAGTTGTATTTAAGCTACTTTTAAACCTGTATGGCTACCTGTAAAGTCTGTATAGCTATGTAAATCTGTATGGCTACCTGTAAAGTCTGTATGTAAGTCGGTATGGCTACCTAAAGTTTGTATGGCTACTTTCAGTCTGCTTAGCTACCTTTAAAGTCTGTATGGTACCTGTAAAGTCTGTATGGCTACCTGTAAAGTCTGATAGCTACCTAAAGTCTGTATGGCTACCTTAAAGTCTGTATGGCTACCTGTAAAGTCGGTATGGCTACCTTTAAAGTTTGTATGGCTACCTTTACAGTCTGTATAACTACCTTTAAAGTTTGTATGGCTACCTGTAAAGTCTGTATGTCTACCTTTAAAGTCTGTATGGCTACCTGTAAAGTCTAGTATAGCTACCTTAAAGTCTGTATGGCTACCTGTAAAGTCTGTATAGCTACCTCTAAGTCGTATAGCTACCTGTAAAGTCTGTATAGCTACATTAAGTTTGTATGGTTACTTTAAAGTTGTCACTAACTGGTACCTTTAAAGTCTGTATAGCTACCTGTAAAGTTGCTATAGTACCTTTAAAGTTTGTATGGCTACCTCAAAGTCTGTATGGTACCTGAAAGTCTGTATAGCTACCTTTAAAGTCTGTATGGCTACCTGTAAAGTCTGTATAGCTACCTGTAAAGTCTGTAGGCTACCTGTTAAAGTATGTATGGCTACCTTTAAAGTCTGTATAGCTACCGTACAGTCTGTATAGTAACCTTTAAAGTTTGTATGGCTACCTTCAAAGTCTGTATGGCTACCTGTAAGTCTGTATAGCTACCTTTAAAGTCTGTCTAGTGTGCCCGCCCTAAAGTCTGTATAGCTACCTGTTAAAATCTGTATGGCTACCTGTAAAGTCTTTATAGGTACCTTTAAAGTTTGTATGGCTACCTTCAAAGTTGTTTGGCTACCTGTAAAGTCTGTATGGCTACCTTTAAAGTCTGTATAGCTACCTTTAATAAGTCTGTAATAGCTACCTTTAAAGTTTGTTATAGCTATCTGTAAAGTCTGTATAGCTATCTGTAAGTCTGTATGGCTATCTGTAAAGACTGTATAGCTACTTGTAAAGTCTGTATAGCTACCTGTAAAGTCTGTATAGCTACCTGGAAAGTCTGTTATAGCTACCTTTAAAGTCTGTATGGCTACCTGTAAAGTCTGTATGCCTATCTGTAAGTGTAGGTACTGTAAGCTGTAGTATACCTGTATGCTACTGTAAAGCTGTATAGCTACCTGTAAAGTCTGTATGGCTACCGTATAAAGTCTGTATGGCTACCTGTAAAGTCGGTATGGCTACCTTTAAAGTTTGTATGGCTACCTTACAGTCTGTATAGCTACCTTTAAAGTTTGTATGGCTACCTGTAAAGTCTGTATGTCTACCTTTAAAGTCTGTATGGCTACCTGAAAGTCTGTATAGCTACCTTTAAAGTCTGTATGGCTACCTGTAAAGTCTGTATAGCTACCTGTTAAGTCTGTATGGCTACCTTTAAAGTTTGTATGGTTACCTTCAAAGTCTGTATGGCTACCTGTAAGTCTGTATGGCTACCTTTAAAGTCTGTATGGCTACCTGTAAAGTCTGTATAGCTACCTGTAAAGTCTGTATAGCTACCTTTAAAGTTTGTATGGCTACCTTCAAAGTCTGTATGGCTACCTGTATAGTCTGTATAGCTACCTTTAAAGTCTGTATGGCTACCTGTAAAGTCTGTAAGCTACCTGTAAAGTCTGTATGGCTACCTGTGTAAAGTCTGTATGCTACTGTAAAGTCTGTATGTACCTGTAAAGTTGTATAGCTACCTTTAAAGTCTGTATGGTATCTGTAAAGTCTGTATAGCTACCTTTAAAGCCTGTATGGCTACCTGTAAAGTCTGTATAGCTACTGTAAATCTGTAGGGCTACCTGTAAGTCGGATGTAAAAAGGGTATGGCTACCTTTAAAGTTTGTATGGCTACCTTTACAGTCTGTATAGCTACCTTTAAAGTCTGTATGGCTACCTGTAAAGTCTGTATAGCTACCTGTAAAGTCTGTATGGCTACCTATAAAGTCTGTATGGCTACCTGTAAAGTCGGTATGGCTACCTTTAAAGTTTGTATGGCTACCTTTACAGTCTGTATAACTACCTTTAAAGTTTGTATGGCTACCTGTAAAGTCTGTATGTCTACCTTTAAAGTCTGTATGGCTACCTTTAAAGTCTGTATAGCTACCTTTAAAGTCTGTATGGCTACCTGTAAAGTCTGTATAGCTACCTCTAAAGTCTGTATAGCTACCTGTAAAGTCTGTATAGCTACATTTAAAGTTTGTATGGTTACCTTTAAAGTCTGTATGGCTACCTTTAAAGTCTGTATAGCTACCTGTAAAGTCTGTATAGCTACCTTTAAAGTTTGTATGGCTACCTTCAAAGTCTGTTATGGCTACCTGTGTAAAGTTGTTATAGCTACCTTAAAGTCTGTAGGCTACCTGTAAAGTCTGTATAGCTACCTGTAAAGTCTGTATGGCACCTGTAAAGTCTGTATGGCTACCTTAAAGTCTGTATAGCTACTCGTAAGTCTGTATAGCTACCTTTAAGTTTGTATGGCTACCTTCAAAGTCTGTATGGCTACCTGTAAAGTCTGTATAGCTACCTTTAAAGTCTGTATGGCTACCTGTAAAGTCTGTATAGCTACCTGTAAAATCTGTATGGCTACCTGTAAAGTCTTTATAGGTACCTTTAAAGTTTGTATGGCTACCTTCAAAGTCTGTTTGGCTACCTGTAAAGTCTGTATGGCTACCTTTAAAGTCTGTATAGCTACCTTTAAAGTCTGTATAGCTACCTTTAAAGTTTGTATAGCTATCTGTAAAGTCTGTATAGCTATCTGTAAAGTCTGTATGGCTATCTGTAAAGACTGTATAGCTACTTGTAAAGTCTGTATAGCTACCTGTAAAGTCTGTATAGCTACCTGGAAAGTCTGTATAGCTACCTTTAAAGTCTGTATGGCTACCTGTAAAGTCTGTATGCCTATCTGTAAAGTCTGTATGGCTACTTGTAAAGTCTGTATAGCTACCTTTAAACTCTGTATGGCTACCTGTAAAGTCTGTATAGCTACCTGTAAAGTCTGTATGGCTACCTATAAAGTCTGTATGGCTACCTGTAAAGTCGGTATGGCTACCTTTAAAGTTTGTATGGCTACCTTTACAGTCTGTATAGCTACCTTTAAAGTTTGTATGGCTACCTGTAAAGTCTGTATAGCCTATCCTTTCAAGTCTGTATGGCTACCTTTAAAGTCTGTATAGCTAACCTTTAAGTCTGTATTGGCTACCTTTAAAGTTTGTATGGTTACCTTCAAAGTCTGTATGGCTACCTGTAAAGTCTGTATGGCTACCTTTAAAGTCTGTATGGCTACCTGTAAAGTCTGTATAGCTACCTGTAAAGTCTGTATAGCTACAGTATACATAATATTACACTATGGTATATTAATTATACAGTATACATGATATTACACAATGGTACATTAATTGTACCTCCAGACAAATGCTAATATCTATAACAGGGATTCTCAGACATTGTACCTCCAGACAAATGCTAATATCTATAAGAGGGATTCTCAGACAATTCTCAGACAGTGTACCTCCAGACAAATGCTAATATCTATAAGAGGAATTCTCAGAAAGTGTACCTCCAGACAAATGCTAATATCTATAACAGGGATTCTCAGATTTGTGAGTGTTTAGTGAGCCATATACAATGTAATACTGTCTCCTTGAGCACAGATTACTGTTTAATTCCGTCCAGTCCTGTATGTACTGTTTTGTGAGTGTTTAGTGAGCCATATACAATGTAATACTGTCTCCATTAGCTGTGTGTATCAGTGCCTGTCAGACTCCAGAGGGATAGGGGCTGTGTGTATCAGTTCTTGTCAGGCCCCAGAGGGATAGGCGCTGTATGTATCAGTGGTTGTCAGGCCCCAGAGGGATAGGGGCTGTGTGTATCAGTGGTTGTCAGGCCCATTTTTTTTACTTTGGTCTTGAAAGGGGGGGAATGGTTTGCGGTTCCACACCTTTTTTGGAAAAACAATCACAGTTTGTGTTATAATTTAAAAAAACAAAAACAAGTTTTAGTAAAGGGTCCTGGGAAGTTGCCCCCCTTAGAATTTGGTTTTCTTTTGATTTGTACCCCAACAAAATTCAAAGATTTTATCCCTAAATTGTTTTCCCGGGGCCCATTGTGGGTTTGCTCAACCAACATTGGAAAAAAAAGGCAAAAGATTGTTTACCCCCAAAAAAAGGGGGAAGGGTTTGTCTAAGCAAAAAAAAAAACCCATTATTTACATTAAAACAACCCCACACCTCACCCATAATAATTTTTTCCCCCCTAATTGATGGGGATTATTTTCCCCCCCCAATTTCCCCTTAATTTTTAATTATTCGGTTTTTATTTTCTTTGCCTAATATATAGTTTACCCCCAAACCTTCCACAAGGTTTTTTAGGACCGTCAATGGCCTGTGGATTAATTTACTAAAACAGTTAAAAAAATTTTTGGGATGTTTTAGAATGGCACATTCCAAAATAACCAAAAAAACAAAAAACCCCATTTATGTAAAAAAAGGGGAATCAAAAAAAGCCTGGTACCTGTTTTGTAAGGTAGGGAAATTTATGGGCTCTGGCCTCACAACATTTACTATTTCCAAAATTTCCCTGCTAATTTTTTTTGGAAATTTAGTGATTTAAAATAGGGCAACAGTTGCTCGGAGGTAGGTAAAATCCGCAGGGGGTCCCAGTTTTATTTCTGGTTGGAAAAACGGTTTTTTTTAAATGTTAACCTGTTATTGATTTGCTTAGGTAGCATGTTTACAGGGAAAAATTCCCTTTTTCCATTTACCAAAAAAAGCCAACTGGTTTCCCTTAAAAAAAAAAAACGGGACAAGGAAGAAAATAGTGTTCAGACTAAAATATGATTAAAAAAATTTTGTTTTTGTTACCGGATTTCCTACGGATAATTAATTGGGACCAGTTTCGCCAAGGATTAACCCAGGTAAAATTGATGGTAGTTAGGGTAGTTTTCTTTCTTACAACACATTCCCCTTTCAATATCTAAATTGTACTTTCTATTTATTGCATTAACAAAAGGTAAGGCCACAGGGAAACAAAAAAAACTTTTGACACCATCCCAATTTTTTTTTTGCCCCAGGATTTTTTTTTTTTTTTTTTGTTATGCTGGAAAACGTTATTTTAATTTTTCTTTTTACAACCATAGCGCTTAAAACCATAATTTTGGTTCTGGGCAAGGTTGTTTTTATAGGGGGACTAGGTTGGGGGCATTGAAAACCCAGGCCTCCAAAGGTTGGGGCAAAAAAAAAAAACCAAACTGATCCACCCATTTGCGTGCAGCATTTTTAGGCACATCTTTTTTTTAAAGGGCCCCGCTTTAATTGGGCTTAATTTTAAAAATATGTATTTTGGGGGGCATTTTTTTCAAAAACATTCCCCCCCCCATAAGCTTTATAGAAAAACCAGAAAAAAAACATTTCACCCCAAAAAAGCCCAGGGTCTGGCTTTTGCCGAGTGTTAATTTTTTCCTATATTTAACCATTACTTTTTATTATAAGAAGAAACCAAAAAAAAAAATATAATAACCAAAAGCCAAGAGCCATGGCAGTTAAAGGAATTTACCCGTTTTTTACACTTTTTTTCCCCCCTGTGCCAAAAACATTTTACTTGGGTCGGCCGGGGGGGAACCCAATTGCATCCCAGGGGTTGTACCACAAAAGCCACGATTTTCTGCCAAGCAAAAACCCGTTAAAATTTTGTTTTGTGCTGCAAAAAATTAGTAGCACAGGCAAAAAAAAACTTTTTTAAAAAGCAAAACCTTTTCTTATGGGGCAAAAAACAAAAAACCATTATTCTTTTTTTTACTCATTTAAAAAGTTGCATGTTTCCCAACCCCCCAAAAAAACTAAAAAATTTTTGGCCCACTACTTTGACCCCCCCACTACTTGGAACTGTTTAAGTGGTTAAAAAAAAAAATCTTTACCTTTTTACATTTTTTCATTGCCCTTTTCAAACACCAGGGCCGTTCTCTTAGGGGGGGGGGAACTTTTGGGCACCCCCAAACAAAAAAAAAAAAAAAAAACTCCCAAAAAATGCTTGCCCCCCCCACGTTTCCCACAGGAAAGGGGGTTTTGTGGTTTTATTAATTTTTGTAAGTTGGGGTGGATTTGTGCTTTTGGTTCTCGAAGGGGTGGGTGTGGGGGGCTTTGTCCAGAAGTGTTGGAAGGGGGCTTTATTAAAAAAACAAAAAAACCCCCCATACAAAAAAACCTGGGAAATTAAAAAAAAAACTGGTTAAAAATTAAATTTTTGCCCTGTAACCCATTGGGGGACTTTTGGTAAATTTGATGGTCCCCAACATTGAGTTTAAAAATTCTTGGGCCCAGGGGGCTGAACAGGGGGGGGGGGACCACTGAATTTTGATTAAAAATGAATGCCAGTTTTTCTGGAAGGGGGAAAGGGGGGGGACAGTCATAAAACTGCATTTTTCTGTTTTATGTTTTGGGGCAATTGGAAAGGGTTTCCACGGGGCTTCCCTTTTGCTAAATTAACAGTGGAAAAACAGTACCTCCCGAAGGGTGGTGTTGTTTTTTTTGCCAAAAAAAAAATGGGGGGGGGCATTTTGAGTTTTTTTCCCTTGGGACATCCGGGCCCCTTGGCAACCCCATTTGGATGGCCCCCAGACAGAATTATTTTCCCCCCCCTCTGGATCAAAAAACAAAAACTTTTGCTGCCTCGCTTAACATGATGCTGCCTCTGTAAATGTTGCTTTAACTTGGCCTTTTTCCCTTTAGAAGGAGGCTTCAAAAAAATGGGGTTCCTTTCCTGCCCAGTGTTGTTGCCCAGGGAAAAGTGGAAAGAGGGTTTAGTGGGAGCCTGGGTCTTGTGTGTAAAAAAAAATGTCCCGCCCCCTCCCCTTTGTCCTTTGGAAGAGGGGTTTTTTTTCCCCCTTCCCCCCCCTTTCTCTTATTCCTTTTTCTTGCCTGGTGCCCTAACCTTAAAAAACTTTCTTTTTTTCTGTTTTTAGTGTAGGGAGGACCCTAAGGCCCCCACCCCACCTTCCGTTGGTTTCGTTTGCTAAAAAAAAAAAAAAACAATTTTCATTTCAGGAATATTAACTTTACAGAGGGGCTCCTCCCCTAGTGTTCTGGGCCACTACCAAAGGCCGAGCCCCACATTCTGTGATTGGGCTTGTTTTCCCCCACCACACTTAAGCTGGGGGGTCCGGCCCCCCCTGGCTTGCATTTTTCCAGCCAATCAGGGGAGGGGCTTGAATTAAGAAACGCGGGGGGCGGGGAAAACGAAAGGCCCACTGTAAGTTTTTAAAGTCCGGATGAATTTTTTCTTTTTAGCCCCCCAAACAAATTTATGGGCGATTTGGGTTTGGGCTAGGGGGTTCCCTTTACACTAGAGGAAAAAAAAGGTTTATTTTTATTAGGTGGGAAGATTTACCCTCAAAAAGGCCAAAAAAATTTTTTTTCTTCCCTCCCCCTTATTCAAAAAAAAAAAACTTACCAGAACTTGGGTGGGGTCCATTCATTAGGGGGGACTAAAAACAATAGGTTTTTTTAGAAGGGGACCAACCCTGGGGATTCTGAAAAACAATTTCATCGGAAAAAAATCCCCCCCCAAAAAAATTTAAAAAATCTTTTGAGGAATTCCTTCAAAAAAAAAAAAAATTTCCTATTGAAAAAAAAAAAATCTTTTCATTTCCCCCCCAATGGAAAAAATCAAAAAAAAAAAAAATTGAGATTAGAAAAAAATTCAAAAAAAATTTCCCAAATTTTTTTCAAATTTGGGGTTTTGAATCAGATTTCGGAAAAATTTTGGCGGAAAAAAAAACTTTGCTGGTTTGGGAAACAACCCCAAAAAAACCTAACCACAGTTTCGTTCACCTTTTAGTTTTGCAAAGTTAAAATCCCTTTATCTTTTTTTCAGGTTTTTTCAGGAGGGCTTAAATTTTTTTTCAAAAAACTTTTTTTACCCCGGGGGGCAGTACCTTCCACCTTTGCATTTGGGGGACTTTTTATTTAAGTTGGGTTAATAGTTTGGAAAAAAAAAAAATATTTTGTAAATTGATCGGTAACCTTTAAAAACTGAATTAAATTCACCCCCCCCCCAAAAAAACTGGGAAAAATTTTTCAATAAAACCCACTTTTTTCATTGGGTTTGCTATTTTTTAAAAATTTCCAATTCCCCCCATTAAAGATGTTGGCTGAGGTTGGGATTGATTAATGGATATTAATAAAAACTTGTGGTATTTTGTAAAAAAACTGTGTGGAGTTGTTTCGTAATTTTGGCTTGGTAAGCTTTTTTGTTATTTAAGTTTTATACAAAAACAAATTGATCTGAAAAAGGGCACTTCTTTGTATTTGAAGCTGGTCTTATAAAAGGGTCACTTTAAAAATTGGGGAGGTCAGCCCCCACACAAAAAAACATTACCCTTTCAAAAGAAAGGAAAAAAAAGGCCAGGTAAATTTTTTATAATTTTCCAAAAATGCTATAGGTCTTTGCCCTATCCATTTGATTTTCTATAAATTTCCATTCATTAAGAAAATAGTTTCCCCCCCCCCCCAAATAAGTTTTACTGGACTCCCTCAACCCCTTTGGCCTTTTATTAGTGTCTGTTTATCGTGTCTGGTCCCTGGGGTGGGTGTTTTCAAGTTGCCCTTTTTTTTTTTTTCAACTGAGGGGAAACACTTTTTTTCCCCCCCCCCATCCCAAACCAACGGCAATCAGTAAGGAAAAATTTCACTGTTGGGGAAGTGGTGGCCAAAAACCTGGAAAAAAAAAGATTGTGGCCCCCCCCCCCCATTGGCAGGAAAAAACCAAGAAAAAAATGGGCCAAGGGCTTTACTTGATCACATCAAAAAAAAAGGGCATTAGCGGGGAAGGGGTTTTGAAAAATAAAAATAGATCTTTTCATTAAATTGAAGGACCATATTTTTTTTTTTACTGTTAGAATTTTTTTTCAACCTGGTGTGTGTTAAAAATTATTGCTTTTTTACATGATTTAAAAAATAAAAAAAAAAAAAATATTTTTTTTTTTTTTTCACTAAAAAAAAAAACAATTCCCTCCCTTTCTTTCTTCTTTTAAACACAACTTGTTTAACCTTTTTTCTTGGGGGGTAAAAATCGGTTGTCCTTTTGTTCAGCTGTTTTTTTTTTTTGCTAAAACTGGGTCGCTATGATTTATTTTCTAACATCTCGGCATGGAAAAGGTTTTGGGAACTTCTGTTGTTTTCTATCAGAAAAAAACCAACTTTTTCAAAAATTTATAATTTTTATCCTTTTTCCTTTTTAAAAGGTAAAAACAAAAAAAACTAACCCATTATGTTGTTCGTTGGTTCTCAGTCACCCCCCAATAATGAAAACAACCAAAGGCAATGTTAATTAAATGGGAAGGGGAAAAAAAAAAAAGGGGACCCCTTTGCTTGGGGAAAGGGGGCTGGAAATTATGGCCCCAAAAAAAAAGGGAATTAAAAAACAAAAAAGCAAAACAAAAAGGGGAGGAACCGGGCAAAATTACTATAATTTCAAAAAAAACCAATTATTCCGTAGTTTTTTTACTTGTGCATTTTCTCAAAAAAAAATTTGCCCTTGTTGGAAAAAAAAAAAAAAAAGATAGTTTTGCATTTGTACCTCACATATCTGCAGTTAAATCCAGAAGGGAAAAAAAAAAATTGGGGGAGAATGCTTTTGCTTTTTTTTTTTTTTGATTTTAATTTCCAAGGGGTTCTGATTTTTACTCTTTATTTTTTTAACCTTCCAACAGCCACAGGGAAAAAAGATAAATTACGCAGTTTTTATGTTTCCCCAAAAAAAAAATTCTTTCCGGTTTAAGGAGGTTGTGGTTTTGGCCCCCACTTAGAGGGCAAAAAAAAAAAAAATTTTTCCTTCGGAATTTCCGGAAAAAACAAAGGGGGCAAAAAAAAAAAAAGAAAATATTATGGTTTTTCTGTTGTCAAATTTTTGGGCAATTCAATAAAAAAAAAAAAATATTTCATTTTTAAAAACCACAGGGAATTTCAGGTTTTCTAAAAGCTATGTACAATTCATTCCCAAAAGAGGTCTTTTTGGTATTTTATACCCAGTTTTTGAATTGTAGTTAAGTTTCCAGTTTTTGGAATCAAATTTCTCACCCACCAAGTGGACGCTTTGTAAATGTGGTTTAACAGAAAAAGTTTGGGTGTGTTTTGTTGGCTCCTTGTGGTGTAAGTTTTAAAAAAATCTATGTTGCCAATTTTTTCCTCAAGTTTAAAAAGAGGGAACATTGCGGAAGGGTCCGCAGGTTTCAGGATTATGCTAACTTGGCATTTGCATTTTTTTCAAAAAAAAAAAACTGACAAAAAAAAAAAAAAAACCAAAAGTTAAACCAGGTTAGGGTTTTTGGGGGAAAAATATCCGGTTTTTTGGGAGGGTTTTTTTTTCCCATAAACCACCAAAAACATTCCATTAACTTTTAATAGCCGCCTAATGTTTTCGATGTCTGTTGAAAAGGAAAATTATAAAGTGGCGGATGGCTGTCTTTTTGTATTGGAATTTTATGTTTTTTAAAGATTGGATTTTTACTATTAAAAATTTTAGGGTCACGGGAGGGGGGGAAGTTTTGTTAATTTTTCAATGTTTATTCCAGGTTTTTTATTGTGTGGTTACGGGGGTGCCATTTACAAGTTACAGGCCAACCAGTAATGCCATTGATTGCTTTAATGGTAAAAAAAAAAACCGCCCCCCATTTTCACTTTGTTGTAGATATTTTCAGGGGAGCCCCCAAACAAAACACATAATGGAACAAAAAAGATGGAGGGATTTTACCGTTGCTTTTTTAATTAAAACTGGTGTTGATATTACATTAAAAACAAATAGTTGTTTGGGGTAAAAAAAAAAAAAAAACAAAAACTTTTTTTGCCTTTAAAAAGATTCATCCCCCCAAAATGGGAAGAAGTTACATTTGGTGGCAAAGGCAGAAAAAGAGGGGGACCCCAGTGGAAATCCTTATAATGTAAAAAAAAAAATCCACAAAAATTCTAAAAGGGAAAAACCAAAGACGGGGGGACCCAAAAAATGTACAGTGTAAAAAAAACCCCCACCTCCCATTACCCCAGGAACCTTATTGTGTTTGTGAAAAAAAAGATTTTCTTAAACGCAGGGGTCCAACCCCCCAAACAAAAAAAAACTAAAAAAATTTAAACCCTATTACTGGGGCCCCCCACTTCTGTTTTTAGTGTAATTAAAAAAAAAAAATCCTTTTTTTGACCTTTTAAAACATTCTGTTTCAATGTTCTTTCCTTTTTGGCTTCTTTTGGGCCCTCCAAAAAAAAACAGTCCAAGTGGGGAAAACTTTTTTGCAGTGGGTAGGGGAGCTGTTTTTCCTGTTCCCTGCGTCTGGGCCTTCAAAAAACCTCGGACCCAAAGGGTTTGAGGGGGCATGTGCAGGGGAGGAGGCCTTCCCCCCCCTTCCCTTCTCCCACCCGCCTTTTTTGGTCTCCTTTCCCCCCCTAGCGTTAAAATCCATTTTTTAGGTTGTTTAAATAAAAGTTACACAGTTCCATTGTTTTTTCCCCGCTGCCCAACCAAAAAAACCAATATGGATTCTTTTTCATTCAGCCACGTGTCCCCCGATCATTTTAACACGTTTTTTTAAAACCTTAACCTCTTTCCCTCCCTTTTTGACGTTGTTGGGGAGCAGCGTTTTTGGGCAAAAGGCCCCCCCGCGCCCGTGGCTGTCGCTGCCTCTCCAAGGCAAATCACCAGGGGGGGGCCAACACCCCCCCGGGGGGGGGGGGCAAAGGCCCGGGGTGGTGTGGCCCGCGGGGAGTAGTAGAAAGCTGTTGTGAGGGCGGGGGGGAAAACATTATGGGTGGGACACAAAACGCGGGGGAGAGTGAGTTTACAAAAAGCGGGGGGGGGGAGGCGACAAAAAAAAAAAATAATGGGTAAACAAAACGCGGGATAGTATCAAAAAGCGGTGGGGAGGGGGTTTGTTTCAAAAAGAGGGAAAGAAAAAAAAAAAAAAAAAAAAAACAAACACGCGGGAGAGAGAAAGCTGGGGAGGGGAAAGGGAAAAAAAGTGATGGTAAACCACCGCTGTGTTCAGATGGTAGGTGGGTTAAAAAAAAAAAGCTGGTAGGGGCACAAAAAAGTAGGGGGAAAACGCGGGGGAAGAGGGAGTGGAAAACCGCGGGGGAGGCGAAACAAACAGGTATGGGTGGGCAAAAAAAAAAACACGGTTTTCCCCTTTTCGTTGGAGCTTATTCCAAAAGCGGGCGGGAAAACAAAAAAAAAGAGGGTGGGGAACCGGCCTCAGGAGGGCCCCCACAAAAAAAGTGAGTGGTTTCAAAAAAATTGTAACACGCTGGGAGGAGGGAGTAAAAAGCGGAGGGTCGGGAAAAAAAGAGGGAACCCGCTGTAATATTATTTAAAAGGGGGGAGGGTGGGGAAAAAAAAAAAGTAGGGGGAAAACTCGGGAGATGTGGAGGGTGAAAAGCTTGTCGGGGTTTTGGCCAAAAAAAGGTGGTGAGGAAGTCAAAAAAGGGAAGGGGCAAACGCGTGGGGGAGGGGACCTCGGTTACAAGCTGGAGGGGGGTTGTGCCCCCCCATCTGGTCCCCCGCTGGTAGAGGAGTTGGGTCACGCGGTTTAGGGGTGGGGCGCACACAAAAGTATGGGGGGAAAAAACGCTGGTGAGAAGGAGGAAAAAAAAAAAACAGCTTGGAGGAAAACAAAAAAAAGTGGGGGAAAAAACAACCCGGCGCTCGGGGGGGCAAAAATAGGGGTAAAAAAACACGCGGGAGAGGAGTAAAAAGCGTGGGGTTTGGGTGGGGAGGGGCCCCCCCCCCCCCCGGACCTCTGTGCCCAAAAAAACCGGAGGGTATTCGTGCATGTCAAAGCTTGTAGGGGTCCACCTCTGGTGTGACACAACCCCGCTGTAGAGGTAGCCAAAAAGCGGGGGAGGGGGGCAAGAGGGGTCCACACCCCCGCCGTGTCAGATTGACATTCACAGCGTGGTTTAGGGGCGGAAAAAAGATGGGACAACCGCGGGGAAAGATGGAGAACAGGCGGGCGGGCGCAAAACAGAAGGGGGAACAACAAACGCGGGGTAGCGGCTGCCAAAAGCTGGGCGAAAACACACCACAAAAAACACCAAAAACGAGGGTCCACCCCCTTGCTCGATGAGGGCCACACGTAGGGGGGTGACCACCGCGGTGTAATATTTATTTTTAAAAAAGGCTGTACGGCGGGCTGAAAAAAGATGGTAAAAAAAAAACGCGGGTAGAGGAGGTCAACGCCCGGGGGAAGGCGAAAAAAAAAAGGGGAGGGGGAAAAACAACACGCTGTAGTAATTGGTACCCCAAGCGGCGACACACAACACCACATATTTGGTAAAAACGGGCGGTGGTGGTGGGGATCGTTGTGAAAAGGCGCAGAGGGGCAAAAAAAAAAGGAGGGGAAAAACCGCGTGGGGTAGACTTGGGTGGACACAACAAAAGGGCTGGAGAGTTTACAAACAAACTCTGGTCCCCCCGCCCTGTCTGTCGTCTCCAAAGCGGGAGGGGGGCCCCAAGAAAAAGAGGGGGGGGAAAGGCGGTAGAGGGTGACAAACAGGCGATCGGGCCCCCAAAAAGAGGTGGACCCGCGGGAGGAGTAGAAAAACGAGGGAGGGCAAAAAGAGGGGGAAAAAAACGCGGAGATGAGTGAAAAGCCGGAGAGGGCCAAAAAGATGGGGGGCAAAAACGACTGGAGAAAGTGTATTAAAAAAGCTGCAAAGCCCCCCCCGTGAAAAAAAAGAGGGGGGGGGGGAAAAAAACGCGGGGGGGAAAGAGGGGAGAACCGGCTGGGGAGGGGGGGCCCCGGGGAACACAACGAAGGGGTGGAAACCGCGGGCGCGGGGAAAAAAACTCTGGTCCCCCCCCCTTTTTGCGGGGTCGGAGGAGGGGAAAAAAGACGGTGGCGGCGAAACACAAGAGGGAAAAAACGGCTGGGAGAGTGGGGACACACAAAGCTGTCAGAAAAAAAAAAAAAATACTTGGGTCCCCCCCCCCCGCCCCCCCCCTCGTGGAGGGCTGGTGAAAAAAAAGCGAGTAGGGGGCAAAAAAAAGAGGGGGAAAAAACGGGGTGGGTTAGAGGAACACAGCGGGAGACAGGGTAAAAAAGAAGGGGAAAAAAAAAAAAACAGCGGAAGGAATGAGACAAAGGTCAGTGGGGGGGGGGGAAGGGGCGAGGGGGGGGGGGGGCGGGGGCCCCCCCCAAAATAAAAAAAAAATAATGAGGGGGGAAAGAAGGGAGGAGAGGGGGAAACCGCTGGGGGGAGAAAAAGGGAGAAAACGGCGTGAGAGGGCAAAAAAAACAAAGATGGGGGAACAAGGAAAAACGCGGGGCGGGGGGGGGGGGGTGGTGGGGGGGAGGGGGGGGGGGGGGGGTGGGGGGGGGGGGGGGGGGGGGGGGTGGGTGGGGGGGGGAGGGAGGGGGGGGGGGGGGGGGGGGGGGGGGGGTGGTGGGGGGGTGGGGGGGGGGATGGGGGGGGGGGGAGAAGGAGAAAAAAGGCAGGGAGGGGTCCCCCCCCCAAAAAAAAAAAAAAAAACAAAAAGCAAAGGGGGGGGGGAGGGGGGGGGGGGGGAAAAAAAAACAACGGCCGGGGGGGAGGGAGGGGAGGGGGGGGGCGGAAAAAAAAGGCGAGAGGGCAAAAAAAAAAAAAAACCAGAGGGGGGGGGGGGGGGGGGGGGGGGGGGGGGGGAAAAGGGGGGGTGGGGGGGAAAAAAAAAAGGGGGGGGGGAGGGGAGGGGGGGGGGGGGAGGAAAAGATAGGGGGGGAAGAAAAGAAAGTGGGGAAAGGGAGGGGAAGGGGAAAAAAAAGAAAACAGGGGGGGGGGGGGAGGAAAAAAATTCAAACGTTTCAACAAAATTTTTCATTTATTTTTTTTCAACGGTGTTTTTTTGGTGTTATATTCCCAAAAAAGCTTGTAGGGAGAAGTCCCAACCAACCACCCCCCCCCCATAGTGTTTTAGGTAAGTACACACACCACCCCGGCTTGTCCATTTATTTTTCGCCCCCACTTGTTCTGTTGTTTTCACGTTTTAGAAAAAACCCCAATTATTGGGGGCCCCTTTTGCTTGTTCTTCCCCCCCCCACGCTCTTTTTTTTTTTTACCCCTTCTTTTGGTTAAAAAAAAACCCGTTTTATATTGATCACCACCCAAAAGGGGTCTCGGGGGCCACCCACACACCCCCTTTCTTGGGGTTTTTAAGTTTTCCAAACCGCTGTTCTCACTTCTCCCCCTTTGGCTCTTCGGGCCCCCCCCCCCTTTATGGTTCCACCAACCCGTGTTGTATATTATTCAAAAGCTCTTAGGTTTTTTTTTTTTTTGCCCCCCCACTATGGTCCCCGGGCTGCTTGTCTCTTTCAATCCCCGCTTGTTTCGGTCCCCCCAACAAACTATGGTCACCGCTTTGATCTTCTAAACAAACGGCTTTTAATGGGCCCCCAAAAACACAAACCTCTGGGTTTTTTACACAAACAAAACCACTGTATTACCATTATTAAAAAACACCCTTGTAGGGAACAAAAATTGGATAGGGTAAAAAAAAAAAAAAAAACCCTTGTATACAGTATATGTACTAAATTTAAAAAAAAAAGGCCTTGTTCCCCTTTATCCTTTTCTAGATATTTTTTAGTTCGTCAGAACTTGACCCTTTTTTTTTGCTTCAGTGCCTCCCCTGTCCAATAGATCTCCTTTTCATGTTCTTGTTTGAGTCTCCAACTTCCTTATTAGTTGCATGTCTCCTCTCTATGTATCCACCCCCTCCCCAAAAAAAACTTGAGGCCACAGGCTAGAAGTTGTGGGAAGCATTGGAAAGAGGTGGGAGGATGATCTGTGACCCACTACAGGTCGAACTTTTTAGCATTCACCCAGTAAATTTTTGTTTTGGCTATAAGTGATACTTCAGATTGGGGTTTATCTGCACAGAAAGAGATCCCAGGCAACAGATTAAATGCTTATTACTTTCCTGATTTTTCTTAATGCTGGAATCAAATTTAGCCATGGCACAGAAAGAAATAAAAAAAAGTTTACTGTTTATAAGAAATGGATAGTTTCTACTTTTCAGTTGTGTGAGGCCCAGGGGGAGGGGGCTGGGGATTGATTTTGGGACAGTTTTCATTACTGACTAAAACAGCTGTTTGTGCCCCGCCCTCTTTAAAAAAAATTTAAAAAACTTCCCAGAGCTAAGGAAACACGGGTAGGAAGGTTCAGAGGAAAGGAAAATAAAAAATGCCCCCCAGCTTAATAGATGGTTGGTAAAATTATAATCCCTAATTACTTGTGTTGAATAGTTTTCCCACAAAAAACATGGTTTTTTTTCCCCAGTTTACATGTCCTTTACGCTTGTGGCTGGGCCCAAATTGTTTTAAAAACGTTGATTATATTATTAAAAAACTGGTGGGGGGTCAAAAATTATATTCAGCTGACTCTCACACCATACTGCACAACTGTGGTTGTGATTTCACTATTTCCCAAAAAATGTTCACTATTTTGTTATTCCCCAATTTCCCCTTTTAAAAGGAATTAAAACAAAAAAAATGAAATGATGGGAAAGATTTTAGAAAAAATGTCTATGATAATGAGATCCAAGCCGCCCAAAATGGATATAAAAAACCACCAAAAAATGCATAACCCAAACAAAAAAAACATGTTATTGGCAGGGGATGAGGGTTTCTCGAAACAATTCCCCCATCCCCTGGGTGTGTACACCAATTGTACCAAAATTGGCAAGCAATTTGTTAATTCCTGGAAGATTCCTGTTTAATCAGTGTTGAAAATTCCCTGTGTATTTGGCGGCGCTACATAAGCAATGTTGTTTTATGTTCAAAAAAAGTGGACACCCATGGGGCACCATATTTATTTACCACCACTAAGGGGGGGGAATTCTTCAGAGAAAGCAATTCCCTCCGTGCAGCCGGCAATTTTAATCTAACATGTCTTTTCTAAATTCTGATTTGGAAACTTTTTTGGTCTCCCTACGAGAATTGCTGGGAGTTTGTAAGTAAAACAAAATCTTGGGAATTTTTACAAAGAAAAAAAAAACATCTATAACCCCACAAAGGTTTCTTTTCTGTGACTTTTTGAGGAAAACCCTAAAAAAAGGGGGGACATATAAAGGTTAACAAATAAAAAATCTGGTTAATTAAGCAGTGATCCCAGCATTGATGCCAGTAGTTTAATAGTAGAAAACACAAAAGCCCAGGGATTGGGGCATGTTTTAATCTGCCCCCCAGGAATTGGCATAGGGGATGTATCTGGTTTTTTATTAAAGGGAATCAAACAAAAAAAACCTTTCCCTTTGATGTGGAAATAAATTTATGTGTAAAAAAAAAAAAAAAACTCGGTTTCCATTTTGCTAGGGAATGGTTTTTCAAGAAAGTGAAGGCAAACAAGGCTTTTACCATTAGCAGTTGATTTGGTTATATAAAGAAATGTTTCCCAAACTATAATGTTTAGCACTATTGGAAATTATTTTGTTGTGTTTTTTGTGCATCTGTAAAGGCTAAAAAAAAGCCCAACTGCAGTGCTTGTTTCACGCAACCAATGCAGGGAAAAATTCCACTTTGTTGGCCTTTTTTCAGAATAGGATTGCCTTGGTCTATTGCTAGAAAAACAAAAGAATGTGTCTCCAGATAGTCCCACCCGCTAAAAAGGGGCCTTCTCAAAGAGGCAGAGTTTTAGGGGGGGGGGACTTACAAGTAAAAAACCACCAATAAAGAAAAGGAAAAGTAGGGATTTTAGCCAACTGGCCCCCCTTATCACCAATGTGATTCGGATTTTTAATGTGCCCTTCCAGCTTCTGCCTTACCTTCCATTTTTCAAATAAAAAACATGTCAGGAGGCCAGGAATGAAGTTAACCAACTTACCTGGTCTCAGGCACTTTCCTCCGGCCCAGTCTCTGGAACAGGTTTTCCCTCTTTCGTAATTTTTCTATGCCCACCACTTTGTCGCATACTTGGGCGCCTTTTAGTTTAAAAGCTTGGGGAACTGTCCAGTAGGAACCAAAATAACAGAGGAGCAAGAGATCAGGTAAAAGTTGATTTACCTTCATTTTTTCCTTGGGCTCCTTGAATGGTTTTATTGAAGGACAAGGATGGTAAGGCACAGCTGGGGAAACTTAAAATCCGAATTGCATTGTGCACAAAGTGATACGGTGCCCCAGTTCAAGTGGTTTTTAAACCACTGGAGTTAAATAACCTTTTTAAATCTGTTTTTGCGGGGGGAGATTTACCCGGATTGATAAGTGGCTCTGGAAAAATGGCTCCTGGAGTTTTCCAGTTCGGGGACATCCCCTTTTGATTGTAGGGGATGTTGATTAGAAGTGAAACATTAATTTTTAACCCTTTATAAAAGCATTGGCGTAAACTCGTTTCCATCCATGTCCAGTATTGTGAAGGCTTTCTTATTAAAAAAATTTGGTGTCATTAAATTAGTCTTTTCCCCTTTCCTTGACTCTTTCTTATTTCAAAAAAAAACACATGCCAAAGAATTTTTGCTAGAGGAATAATAGGCTTTACCAAAGAAGAAAAAGGGGACCTTTTCACAAATGTCCCTGGCCTTTCCTTTGAACTTCAACTGGCTAAAAAAAAGCAGGATTGTTCTTTAAAGGACATGAGTCTTCTTTCAGTGCCCCCAGAAAATTTAAAGTAGAGGGTTTTTAACTTTTTTCCAACTAGTGTTAATGTTGTTACCTGATTTGGTTTTCTGTATTTGGGTTTTATTCTTTGTAACTAAACTTTGTTTTGTTGTAAAAAAAGGGGGTTTCTCCCAACTGCTACAAAGTAGTCACCTGGGGTTGTAAGGATAAGTATATGGTGTTGGTGGAAATGTTTTTTAACCTGCAGTATCCTGTGTCCTTAGGTAATTTTAGGAGATCAAGGTGAGTTTTCCACGCTGGGAGGTGCAAATCCAATTTCCCAAATTTGCGATTGGGCCCACCAAAGCTGTTTGTTCCGTGATGGTTAAAGTGTCCGCCACTGTTTTCCATTACGTGCTGTTGTAAAAAGAATGTTGGTCGAGCCAGGGGGGGGGGGGCCGGGAGGGCAGGGCCAGCAAGGGGGAGGAGCCGGCGGAACGGCGGGCGGGGCGAGCACACACACACACACACCACACACACACACACACACACACACAACACACACACACACACACACAACCACACACACACACACCAACACACACACACACACACACACAACACACACACACACACACACCACACCACCCACACACACCACACACCACACACACACACACACACACAACACACACACCACACACACACACACACAACACACACACACCACACACACACACATAACACACACACACACACACACACACCACACACACACACACCACACACACCACACACACACACACACCTCCAAGCTAAATGGAGGAACAATCACATGACCATCACAGCAGCAAGCTGCTGACCTCACTAATTAATGGAGGAGTAATCAGGTAATTCCTTTTTCTCTCTCCCACTCCCTCCCATACCGATTGCCTCATATTCCCAGCATCTATGAAATCAATCTTAGAGTTAGAACAAACAAATCTTTATAAAAAACAACACAAGTTCCCTGTATTTGTTACAGTAGTGTGGGAAGAGGGTTTAACTTTTCCTTCCTGTCTCTCTCTGCTAATCAGCTGGAAAAATAAACTTAGAGAGTCAGGGAGGAAAGGATTTCTTACTGCAGCCAAGTGGGGGTGTCTGCTACCATGATGATGCACATTGAGTGACAGCACTCCCAGCACAGGGGAAGACACACCCCCAGGAACTGCACAACTTTCCCATGCTTCTGCAATCAACGAAAAGGAATTCTGGGAAAGGGTTGGGGGATGGTGTATTACTTAAAATAAACCAAAAAAAAAAATGCTTTTTCCTCAGTGGAGATACCCTTTAAGAAGATAATAGTGTCCGAGAGTGCAGTTGATAGAAACAAATGCCTGGAGCACTGGGTTCCAGCCAATGTACTAGAGAGGAAATTGTCTTTGGGATTTTTAGACTAATACTGCCCGTACAAACAAAGGGATAAATAGGCAAACGGCATGCTTAGTGGGGCAAAGGTAATTACTAAAGGAGAACTAAACCTATTTTTTTTAATTCTATGTAAAAGCTTTTCTCCCAAAAACACCTATACGTGTAAGATTCTTTCTAGTAAGTTTGTATTTACTTACTCAATATTAAAGTTGGATGAGCGGGTTACACAAAAATCAACGCGCATCCGACGCTCTCGATTTAATATCGTGTTTGCGCTAGTTGTAGCGCAGGCTTTAACGCCAGCAAACAGCTGGCGTTAAAATCCTGCAGTGGGTAATCCCTTAACTGGATTTACCCACATTCACAAATGCATTATTAAATGCAGAAGGAGCATTTACCCAGCTCGATAGCGGCTCTGGGTAAATGAGCCTGAGAGATTTTAAATGTACCTATTTTATTGTTTATTGTATTGTTGTGTCCTTGAGGACACAGGTTCAAATCCAAAGAATTCCTTTTCCTCAATGCTTGTTAGAAAAAAAAAGCAAAGATTACTTTTGGTTTGATCTGTTGTGCTCTAGAGAGCACATGAAGTTTGCAGCATACATTAATTATTCAATAAAAGTTCTTATGGTGCTAATTTTGCCTAACCAATCGTATGTTAGCTTTCAAATGTTAATAAGACTAAATGGTTGGGGCAAAATTAGCACCATTTTTAACGCCATTTTTTTTTTGAATCTCCCTGTAAGATCCAGCACACTCAGAGAGATGAATTATGGGAGTTGACCACTAGTACCACAGATTTATCATTAATTAACCATCAGCCACAGCATGGGGGGAAGTGAGACATGGCTTGTTTCTTTGTGAATGTGCTGTTTATTGGGACATGGTTGTCTCAATAGACAATAGGAGTCTTTAGTTCCCTTTAATAATTTTGCCATCGCATGCACAAACTCCCATTCATTTGACTAGAGATCAGCCAATTGGAAGCAAAGGAAGTCAAAGAGATGTGAGTCACCATCTTTTTTATGTAATGCTAGCCAAACACAAGATTATACCTTCCAACATTCTTATGATGTTCAGTTGATATTCCAACCTGTTCCGATCTTTTTTGTGATAGACTTAAATAGGCCAGGACCGACAGAAAAGTAGTGTGACTTTAGACATTATTTAAATTGATGACTGAATGATGAATTCAACACCAAATCTAATGTCTTATAGGTGTTAAGCCGGTATTAGGCTGGACAGACATGGATTAATGTTTTTGGAAGATTTGATCTCTGATCTTATCTTCCAAAAATCAATTTCTTCCAATTTGCCCATAAACTAGACTCTCTGGGGGAGATTTACCCAGAGCCATTATAGCTCCAGGTAAATCTCCCTTACACGATTCAATATCGCATTAGTGCACATGGATTGCATGATTTTTAGCACCGGCTGTTAGTCTGCATTAAAATCATGCGCTAAAAGTAGTGTGCAAACGCAATGTCTTTGCGTAACTCGCGTATCCGGTGCTAATAAGAGTTAAAGTTGCACTAATTGCTGCTAACTCCCCCTCGGTGTTTGGAGTTTATTGAACAAAAGCCTGACCGGCAAGATGGAAAATTTGTGGCCACTGGGCAGAAGAGTCAGAAGTAGAAAATTGATGGACACCTGCAGGGTTATTTAATCAAAGTTTTTATCTTTAAAAATGGTGTAGCTTTTAAATGTTAAATAAGATCTGATTGGTTGGGGCAAAAATAACACATTTTTACAATAAGAACTTTTACTGAATCTGATGGTTTGTAAGGCATAGAACAGTACAAGGTATGCTATGATCAATTATAGATCAAAAAATCCTTTGTGTCAAGTGATGGACAAGAGTGCAAATATTAACCACTAGCTAATTAGGAGTATGTTTGCGTTTTAAGACAAATATCTTATGTGCTAACTTCCTGCTGTTGACATTAGTGAGCTGACATTTCAGGTTCTAACGGTCCTTCTTCTTCCCAGAATGCACCACATCCTTGGAATGTTCTGACAGTAATTTCTACTGATTGGCGTTGGATGGTCAAACATGCTCATATCTCTACTGAGCAACTGAATCATACCAGGCACTGGGTCAAGGGCAAGACCATAACGGTCTTATAGGGGTCCTGCAAACAGGAATTCAGTATTTCGGAAGCATTATCTATACAGACAAAATGCTGAATTGGGATGAAAAAATACTGTTATTTTCTTTAAAATATATGTTCCCCTTTAATACACCCACTGGTCAGATTATGGCTTTGCAAAATTTCAAATATATTTACAAACTGCTAGATATTATAGCAGTACCGTACAAAAAAATTCAATATTTTAAATGACATTCATTCTAAAATAGCAGAAATGCCATCATCATTTCAGACATTACTTGGTAGGAAATCCCACAGACTATTACGGTATGTTGTGGATTTTGTCAATTATTCATAGAATAATGGAATTGCAGCCATTCCAACATAACAGCAGAGATGATCCATGTACTGTAATAAACAGGTGAACATTTCCAGGTTATATTAGAATGGACATCATTTTACAACATAGTGTTGTTTTATGCCTCTTGGAATTTACATAAAGAATGTCAGACTATACATCTGTTATCTGTTCATTTACAGCGAACATTGGCTGGCCATATGGATAAATGCTGGTAATAATTTGTTTTCCACCAGCCAGGAAACACAATATGGAATCATTATTAGAGTGCCAAATGTTTCATAGTAAAATAAATATATAAATGACCCCAATGGCAACACTTTGGAGAACTAGTATGAAGGCAGGAATATTTGAATATTTGGATCAATTTTTTCAGCTGTTTCGAGGGCTGAGTTGATAAGCAATATATTAATTAATATTTGCCTGGAAAATATAGGCAGTCTTCGAACAAATGGTGATCGGACCAGCAGAAAATGTTCCACAGGGCCAATCAGGCACGTTATCATTAGCCGATTTGAAAATAAAATTGGTGGTTCCTGATCAGATTTTGATTGGGAAGTAGTAATATGTTACTCCACTTGCAGCCATATTACAGTGTATGTGCTGCTTTAAATACATCTTATTCTGAACATACTACGTAGGAGAAGATTTCATTCTTTTATCCAGGAATATCTAGCTTCAGAATTATCCAGAAATTCTAGTGAAATGTTTTATCCAGAGGTTTTTGGACTGTTAGAATGAATGTGTTTTAGACAATAGTTCTCCTTTAAATCAAAAGTTAAAAGTAATATTTAAAGTTAAAAGGGCTAATTGAAATGGTGTATCTTGTGCATGTTAAATCATTTCTACCCATAATCAATAGTGCAAAATCTGGAAAATCTTTAACTTGATATGGGATGATATTAAAAGCTCTTCAATCAGCTCCTCTGTCTCACCTTAGCTGTAGGATACTGAGCATGCCTATACTCTGCGGGTAAGGGACGAGCAGGAATAATAAACATAAATGAAAATCAAAAAATAAAATGAAATTAATTTTACACAGAGATCCACTAGTGCAAATCAGGAAAACCTTTAATTTGATCAGGCAGCCCAAATAATTCCTTTCTTTTAAGTTTATTGCCATTTATTATTAGAAGATTTTCAGTTGGTCTACCATGTCACCTGGCTGTCCTCCCTCATTCTCTTGGTGTCTCCCTCATTTCTCCCTCATTTCCTTTACTAGTTGCTATAACAATAGTTTTATAGGAAGGGTGCAATACGTATCTGTATTAGTATTTAAAGGACAATTGCATCTCCCAGCTCCAAGTCTGGGATCTATCCAAAGGGGAAAGAGGCTTCTTGAAGAATGTGTCTTTCCATTGGTTAGGTCCTGGACCAGAAGGGGATGGAGCAAAAAACACTAGTTATAGAAATGCACTAAAACCAACATATCAAAAAGTAAATACATCTTAGATACACTAATACATTTATGGGCAAAGTAAAAATGTCAAAGCAGGAAAAACAGCGGTTAAATGAAAAATGTAAATCAAGGAAAATAGGAAAATAGAGAGGATGAGCTGAAAAGCGGATCGGATGTGAAGTGTGAAATAGAGAGGTACTGGAGACAATTTAGTGCAGAAAGGATAAATGGGATGGATGGAGAGTGACTCATCCGTGAAGTACAGACCATAATAGGATATTGGTGATGTAACAAGAGCTCCAAGGATGGCCAAAGTCTGAGTTAAGTTACGTTATGAAAAGTGGCCATATTTCCATACAAACCAATCACACCAATCCCAGCATCTCATGGGCCTTTTTAACTAAAAAGCATTTCAAAAATAACAATAAATTGCCTTAAAAATACCATAAACATAGGTTCTGTTTTCTTTCAGTATGTGTCTGTGATTGTTGTACAAAACAATGACCACTAATAGTCCAATAGCAGCTTATGCTAAAGTTAACTACTGGATGTGTAATATATATTTTCTTACCATAGGATGAGATACAGATATAACACATTTATTAAATAAACCACTGAAATCATCACGACTCTATGTTCCTAGCTAGAGCAATTTATCTTATTCTTATTTGCCCCTTGGGGGTTCTGTCAAATATACTTAAAGGAAAAGTTCAGGTTCAAATACTTTTTCTGACCAAGGGCTAGGCCATACTAATGCATTGCTGTGCGATCCCTTAATAGGAGCGAATGCGATCCGCATTTTCTTCTGTCAGTCGCATGCGCTCTTATGCACAACATTGCATGAGCGCAATGGAAACACGTGTGCTAGTTTCCGCTGGCCTTACAGACCAGAACTGCTGAGAGACAAGTTGGTCAGTTACCTCCTCACCCCCTACCACCTCCATTCCAATGTTTATTCAGGAAATCTCAGTTTGCTTATCAATAATAATATATGGAGATTCCAAAGAGGCTTTCATCACCCTGTGCTAGTGAAGGAACTAGACGACTTCAGTAGTGTAACGATTTACGACTTGCACAGGTATACCTTTAGCTGAGAATAAATGATTCAATGTTTAAAAGTAATATAATAACGACTCTAATTAAAGGATATATTCACCCATATAAATACTGTATATCCTTTCCCCATTAAAGGGCATGTCAACCCCCCTACTGAAATTGCCACACTGTTGAGCCCACTGTGTAGTGTTAAATGACCCCTATCTTTCTCTTGCTGTATATGGTTGTCCGGTATGGCCGAAATACAGTCCAGGAAAATGAAGAGTGGAGCCTGTTCCTGGTATAATATGTTTCCGCCTTTAATTGTTCCTCCTTGAGGTTTCTGGCATGTGCAGTGGGGTATTCTCCTCTCCATCCTGTTGCCTTATGTTGCTGCTTCAGTGCAATAATTTTAAAGTGGGCAAAAAAATTCTATGATGCAGGCAATCTCTGCAAACCTAAACTTTGCTAGGTTGAAATGTCTGAAATTGGTGCCTAAATATACTACCAGTACAGCCTTATTCCTCGGCTACCTTCTGCTGCTTCTTTCATACACAAAAGCGGAGAAGGGGCCGTACCAGCAGCGTGTCAGTGATTGGCGAGTCTTAATTAATCTAACAGGAGCAGCAACAAAAAACTTTTAACTACCACGATCGCCACTCCTACAATGTTCCTCTGACTGCTCCCAATTGTATCAGGGCGTTTAAGGGGTTTTCCCAGAGGGATAGGGCTGTGTGTATCAGTGCTGTCAGACTCCAGAGGGATAGGGTCTGTATGTATCAGTGTTGTCAGGCCCCAGAGGAATAGGGCTGTGTGTATCTGTGCCAGTCAGGTCCCATAGGGATAGGGTCAGTGTGTATCAGTGCCTGTCAGACTCCAGGGGATAGGGGCTGTGTGAATCAGTGCTTGTCAGACTCCAGAGGGGATAGGGTCTGTATGTATCAGTGCTTGTCAGGCCCCAGAGGAATAGGGCGTGTGTGTATCTGTGCCAGTCAGGTCCATAGGGATAGGGTCAGTGTGTCAGTGCCTGCAGACTCCAGGGATAGGGGCTGTGTGAATCAGTGCTTGTCAGGCCCAGAGTGATAGGGCTGTGTTTATCAGTGCCAGTCAGGTTCCATAGGGATAGGGGTCGGTGTATATCAATGCCTGTCAGACTCCAGAGGGATAGGGGCTGTGTGAATCAATGCTTGTCAGGCCCAGAGGATAGGGGCTGTTTGCATCAGTGCTTGTCAGGTCCCATAGGGATAGGGTCTGTGTGTATCAGTGCTTGTTAGGCCCCAGAGGATATGGGGCTGTGTGTATCAGTGGTTGTCAGGCCCCAGAGGGATAGGGGCTATGGGTATCAGTGCTTGTTAGGCCCAGAGTGATAGGGGCTGTGTGTATCAGTGCCTGTCAGACTCCAGAGGGATAGGGGCTGTGTGATCAATGCTTGTCAGGCCAGAGGGATAGGGTCTGTGTGTATGAGGCTTGTCAGGTCACATAGGGATAGGGTATGTGTGTATCAGTGCCTGTCAGGACTCCAGAGGGATAGGGGCTGTGTGTATCAGTTCTTGTCAGGCCCCAGAGGGATAGGGCTCTGTATGTTCAGTGTTTGTCAGGCCCAGAGGGATAGGGGCTGTGTGGATCAGTGGTGGTCCGGCCCCAGAGGGATAGGGGATGTGTGTATCCAGTGCTAGTAGGGCACCAGAGGTATAGGGTCTGTGTGTATGAATACGGTACCGTAAGTCCCAGAAAAAAAGGGGATGTGTGTATCAGTGCCTGTCAGGCCCAGATGATAGGGGTGTGTATTAGTGCCTGTCAGGCCCCAGAGGGATAGAGCGGTGTGTATCATTGCCTATCAAACTACAGATGGATAGGGCTGTGTGTATCAGTGCCGTCAGACTCCAGAGGGATTGGGCTGTGTGTATCAGTGCTTGCCTGGTCCCAAGGGATAGGGTCTGTGTGTATCAGTGCCTGTCAGACTCCAGGGGGATAGGGTGGTGTATCAGTGCTTGTATGGCCCCAGAGGGATAGGTGTGTGTGTATCAGTGCTTGTCAGACTTCAGAGGGATAGGGGCTATGTGTATCAGTGCTTGTCTGGTCCCATAGGGATAGGGGCTGTGTGTATCAGTGCCTGTCAAACTTCGAGGGATAGGGTTGGTTGTATCAGTGCCTGTCAGACTCCAGAGGGATAGGGTGTGTGTATCAGTGCTTGCCTGGTCCCAAAGGGATAGGTTCTGTGTGTATCAGTGCCTGTCAAGCTCCAGGGGGATAGGGCTGTGTGTATCAGTGCTTGTATGGCCCCAGAGGGATAGGTGTTGTGTGTATCAGTGCTTGTCAGACTTCAGAGGGATAGGGGCTATGTGTATCAGTGCGTCTGGTCCCAAAGGGATAGGGTCTGTGTGTATCAGTGCCTGTCAGACTCCAGAGGGATAGGGGTGTGTATCAGTGCTTGTCTGGTCCCAAAGGGATAGGGTCTGTGTGTATCAGTGCCTGGCAGACTCCAGGGGGAATGGGCTGTGTGTATCAGTGCTGTATGGCCCATAGGGATAGGGGCTGTGTGTATCAGTGCCTGTCAGACTTCAGAGGGATAGGGTCTGTGTGTATCAGTGCCTGTCAGACTCCAGAGGGATAGGGCTGTGTGTATCAGTGCTTGTCTGGTCCCATAGGGATAGGGGCTGTGTGTATCAGTGCCTGTCAGAATTCAGAGGATAGGGGCTGTGTGTATCAGTGCTTGTCTGGTCCAAAAGGGATAGGGTTGTGTGTACCAGTGCCTGTCAGACTCCAGAGGGATAGGGCTGTGGTTCACTGCCTGTCAGACTCAGGGGATAGGGTTGTGTGATCAGTGCTTGTCTGGTCCCATAGGGATAGGGGCTGTGTGTGTATCAGTGCCTGTCAGACTTCAGAGGGATAGGGGGTGTGTGTAGTGCATGTCTGGTCCCAAAGGGATAGGGTCTGTGTGTACCAGTGCCTGTCAGAATCCAGAGGGATAGGGTGTGTGTATCACTGCCTGTCAGACTCCAGAGGGATAGGGCTGTGTGTATTAGTGTCTGTCAGGCCCCAGAGGGAAGGTTGTGTGTGATCAGTGCCTATCAGGTGCCAGAGGGAAGGTTTTGGTTGGTTTCTGATTTACTGAATAACAGGAGGTAAATGCAATAATCTCTTACCTCCCGTTCTTCAGTAAATCTTACAGGAGAGGAGGAGACACTTACCCACAGACCCGCTCCAGCAAGTACATTCCCATCATTCGGTTGGGAACAGAGGGACATGGCGTTTTTTGACGTATATCGATCCTCTTGATAAAAGTACCCCCCGCACCTCCTAATCACCAAGTACCATCCATCTGTCTGTTTATACAGGAACTGATTACTGCTTATGCTATCGATCCTTTTTAAAAATTAACCCCTTTCCTACGTACCATCCATCTGTCTGTTATACATGGACTGCTATCGATTTCCTTTTTTATTTAAACACACCGAACTTCACGCTCCCTAAGTTTCTCACTACGCATCCTCACCCTAGCGCACTGTAAGACCGAGTACCAGATTCCGTGTCAGATGTTGTGGGCATTCGAGCGAGGTAATTTCGGGTTGATTTTAGACTGCAGGATGCTGGAATCGGACGTGTCTCTATCGAGCCGTTTATGATATAAAAAGTACCGGTATCCTAAGTAAGTAGTGTCTCACTTACCTCTCCTGTAAAGGGACTTTATACCCGAAGAAACCGATGCTGTCTATTTTGATGACAGGAGAGTAAGAGATTATTGCATTCTCTTACCTCCTGTGTTGCTTCAGTGATCACGATTAGGCTAAAACCACCACTTTTGTTGATGCGGGACGACTGCACTATGCTCCATTCTGTACTGCCTGTTGTATTAAATAAAAATCTGCGTGATCCCCTTACTTTATACACCTGCCCATCATCATGTACAGTACCACAAACCACACCGAACTTTGTGGGTAGTTATTACACAGGGAGCAAATCATGCTGTTATGGCTCGATCCCTTTAAAAAGGATCCGTCCTAGACAAGCAGACGTACCATCCACTGTCTTGTGATACAGGGATGCCTATCAGATCCTTTATAAATACCCGACATAAGTACCATCCATCTGTTAGGCCCCAGAGGGATAGGGGCTGTGTGTATCAGTGGTTGTCAGGCCCCAGAGGGATAGGGGATGTGTGTATCAGTGCTAGTTAGGCCCCAGAGGTATAGGGTCTGTGTGTATGAATACGGTACCTGTAAGTCCCCAGAAAAAAAGGGGATGTGTGTATCAGTGCCTGTCAGGCCCCAGAGTGATAGGGCTGTGTGTATTAGTGCCTGTCAGGCCCCAGAGGGATAGAGCTGTGTGTATCATTGCCTATCAAACTACAGATGGATAGGGCTGTGTGTATCAGTGCCTGTCAGACTCCAGAGGGATTGGGCTGTGTGTATCAGTGCTTGCCTGGTCCCAAAGGGATAGGGTCTGTGTGTATCAGTGCCTGTCAGACTCCAGGGGGATAGGGCTGTGTGTGCAGTGCTTGTATGGCCCCATAGGGATAAGGTGTTGTTGTTCAGTGCTTGTCAAACGTTAAGAGGGATAGGGGCTATGTGTATCAGTGCTTGTCTGGTCCCATAGGGATAGGGGCTGTGTGTATCAGTGCCTGTCAAACTTCAGAGGGATAGGGTCTGTGTGTATCATGCCTGTCAGACTCCAGAGGGATAGGGCTGTGTGTATCAGTGCTTGCCTGGTCCCAAAGGGATAGGTTCTGTGTGTATCAGTGCCTGTCAGACTCCAGGGGGATAGGGCTGTGTGTATCAGTGCTTGTATGGCCCCATGTTGCAGCATAACAGGGGAGAGTCGCATCTTCTGCTAATTAGTATTCATTTACATTAATTGTATGATGGCCTCCATCTCTCATACCCAATATGTCACTAATTACATTCTTCTGTTTGGGTCTAACACAAAGTCTGTGTGTTGGTTTATTTTGCACTTCTTGATATCAAATGTAGTTTAGGCACACTTGCTTGTTTATATATAAACATTTGATTTGAATATCCAATATTACTGCAACAATCTTTTGACAGATGGTTGTTTTCTATCCATAGGTGTGTAGTTCCTATACAGACCATGTGTGAAGTCACCCAGAAGAAACCTTAATACAATCCCTATGCACGTTCCCCATCTGCGATCCTGTCATTTACACGGCATCCAAAATTTATCCAGAAAACCGCTCCAGACTATTCCAAGCCTCTTTATTGTCCAATGCTCCTCTGGGATAATTTGCCATAGAATATTCCTTCTAACCAGTATTTTTTAATGTTTAGTTTGCCTAGAAGAGATCTCCATTTATGGGTACTCCATTGTGATTTCGGATTCCAACTGATTTTTCTGTAATATCGTCAGTTCAAGTGATCACACATCCCAGATATCATAGATCGCCCTGGCTGAATGTTGTGTGTTCCAACCTAAGACTGTAGATTATGCATTAATCAGTAAATCTGATGGCCAAGGACAGTCGAATGCAGGCAAACGGAGGACGATTCTACCCAGTGAAATTTATCCCAGTCAAAAAATCGATCGTCGGAGACCGTAGAAATTTACAGTCTTTGCTCTCCGATCTTTCAACCTGAATCTGCTGAAGATTTAGGAAGGTGGATAGATGGAAAACGTATCTGCCTACCAATCACATTTTTTCGATCAACCTCTCAATATCACCAAACGCTCATTTGAAAATTCCACTACTCAGACAACTGTTTGGTATTAAATGACCCCATGTAGGGCAGACTTAAGGACAACACTCTTTCTGTGAAACAGTAAATTCTCCCTACAGGATGGTGGTAGTGTTTGAATTCTTGGGAAAGTGCATGCAAAGTCCTTGCTATGATTATCTTAGCAATGAGGCTCACCTTTATACCACTTTTGTTATTTGTTTATTTCAAAAGGGTTACCCGTAAACATTCTACTGGCAACACGGTATAACCACCTTTCCCTGCGTATAGATGGTTTTATGGATTGGGTTTTGGTTGGATTTTAAAGTGTAAGTAGAGATGGCCGAAACTACTAGTTGCATCCGTTTTCGAATTCCCGGATCTTGGGAAAATCCCAAGATCCGAAAAAGGGAACGAATTTTCAAAGGTTTCGAATGTACGGAGCTATTTTTGAAATTTTCCAAAGATATTTTCGAAAATTTCTCGAAAATAGCTCCGTACATTCTAAAATCTTTGAAAATTTGTTCCGAAGTCCTGAATCCGGAGGATCTGTCCGGATTCGGAAGGATCTTTGGGATTTCGGAACCAAGGGGTTCCATGTCGTGTCCAGGTTTGTGTCGACCCTGATTCAATCTCTAGTGATTAGTTAAATACTACACTACCCTCTATTTTATTTTGGTAATACTGTTAAGGCAAACACTGTTCCTGGTGGGAGTGTGGTTTAAAACAGCATTTGAAAACTTTGTGGACTACAATCTGACATCTTTTGGAATGCCTGTGAAAGCCCCATTCAAATTGTGACATGCTGCCATCCATAGAACAAACTAAATGTAGTTTTCATTATTATAACTTGCCAATATTCAGCGCTAGTCAGCCACCATGGTCACATACAGGGAGATTCAATAAAAGTTCTTATCGTTAAATGGTGCTAATTTTGCCCCCAACCAATCAGAATCTTATTTAACATTTGAAAGATAACATCTGATAGCCCATTTTTAATGATAAAACTTATTAAGCAACAGTGGCAGAAAACATGAAATAACATATACTAATTCCAGTGATTACTCTGCAGGTATTTCTTTCCAAGATGAGGAGGACATGTTTATGGTGGTGGACCTTTTGCTTGGAGGAGATTTGCGATACCACTTGCAGCAGAATGTGCATTTCAGTGAAGAGGCTGTAAAGCTTTACATTGTGAACTTTCGCTTGCACTGGACTACTTACAACAACATCACATTATACACAGGTAAGACTACTGGGGTTTCTTCATTAGTATCTACATGAAAAGGACCTTTCTAAGGCCCATCATGGCTATGAAATGTATATGAAATGCAAAAGTTTGCTAATGGTAATTGAAGTAAAAGAAATTGAAAAGGTTAGAAGTTTGGGACCTTCCAGACTGGGGTTACCTTGACGTGGTTGGAATGCTTTTCATTCATGTGATCACAGTAATGTATACTAAAACACTCCTTTGTTTAAAAGTATGCCAGTTGCAGATAATATGATATTGTATGGGAGCCTAGGAATGTGCATTGATTCCCTAGTCCTGCAGAACATAGGGCACCTTACATGTCCTTTGTAGTCCACTGTCTTAAGGCTCATACACCACGTGCAATCGCGGGGTGTAGGCTTTATCAACCGTTTGTTCGTGGACGTTGAATGACCAACTTGGTGGATCTCCGAACGAACAACCATTTTGGCCGATAAGCACCTACACACGGCCCGATTATTGCCCGAAACGTTTGTTCGTGCACAGTTCGGGATCACACACATCGCACGTGTTTACGAGCCTTTACCTTTACATGCCTGATTGCACAACTGTAGTTTTAGTGTAGGGCCAATGTTTGTTTTTTGATCAGTGAGATTAACAATGTGCCATCCAAAATCTCTTTTAATCCTAGCAAAATGTCAGTGAGTAATAAAGAAAATAAATCTGTAGTGTGAACTTTTATAGCCTAATTCCATTGATTGTCATTAAGGCAAACGGCAATTCAGGGAATCAAAAAAAAAAGTTAATTTATCCAGAACCGACTGCAATCGACTAAGCAAGAAGAAAGGCCCCCAGACTTTGGACCTTGGTCATTCTTGGTCAGTCTGTCTATCTCCTCCTTTAGATTAAGATTGTGGTTAGGTTTTGGGACTCCAGGGTGCTTGACTTCTTATGAGAACCTGATGACATAGCTCAGCACTTACAGACTCTAGTAAGGACCCTGAACAAGATATTTACCTGCATTGATCTTCTGGCAACTTGTGGCTCTTCTTTGCAGACCCACAGTCATGGCTAATGACTAGCGTCTTTACCAGGGGGAGTACATGGACCCAGTAAAAGCTCGCAGAGCCTGCACAAAAGCTCTCTGAGCTTTCACTGCACTAATGCATCTGGAGAGTTTTCCTAAAGGGATCAGAGTGAATATCTCTATTCGGTGATGTTCTGGATCCGTAAATATAATAGTTTTACGGTTTGAGAGGCATTCCGATGACATCACGGTTTTAAAATTTTTATTTCAAAACCCATGAAATCTCCAGCTTGTGTGCCCTGTCTGGCTGAAGTGTTGTCAAGAGGCATTATCCTCCTCGCTATGTTTTTTTTTTTTTTATTGTATTCCTATGTGAGTTGTAACGATCTTACCAATGAATATCCCTTATCACATTTGTTACCACGTATGAGGTACAAACATTGCTAAGGAGCAGCAGTAGGATCCTGTGATGTTATAAGTCTCCATTGCATTGTAACATTTTGTGATTGGTTATGTATTTGCAGTATGCATCAATTTACTTTGCATGGTTTAGTGCTCTTGTTGATTATTTGTCCATTTTCTGTTAACCAGTTTGTGCCAGGATAGGGGTCTCTGGGAAAAATTATTTTAAAGTGTCATCCTGAGTTGTAATCGTCTATACCCTCTTATTGATTTGCGCAAACCTCCTAGTACTGGATTTTCTCTCTACTACGCAAGAGTTTTCTGGGTTTTTAATTGCGGCATTGATGCTGGTGTTAATGGTCTTGGCCTGTAGCCTTTCTAAATGATGCTTCCAGCACTCTTTGTTTGTCTATGTGTTCAGAGCGTTCCGGTGGGATCTAGTAAAGTGATTTTTTATGATTGCTTTCCATTTTGGAAATACGTAGACATGATGTTTATCTTATTAGAATCTGCAAACTCTGCAACTCGACAGTGGCATAACTAGAATCACTGGTCCCTCAGCAAAACTATGATGGGCCCCTATCCTGCTTCATCCACAGTGGTTATCTGGGGAGACATATCAGTTCATATGAAAACTAAGAACATGGGGGCCCCCTTGGCTCCCGGGCCCTCTCAAGGTTGCTCCCCCTGGTAGTTACACACCCCTGAATTTCTGGATTTTCTAGATTTTCTTTTTATGAACCTGCTGACGGACTTAAAATTTATCTACTACCTGAAAACTGGATTTTGCTTGGATCTGATAGGAATGTTTTTTTTAATGTTGGGCATATTGAAATTCTGCAGTGCTTCTCTTTCTGCATACAACTGATATGTAATGGTTCTCTAAGTAGCTGTGCAACAACATCTGCTCCTTAAATTAGCTGAGCTGTGTAAGATTGAGATTGCAACATCTCTAGAAAAATGATCAAAGGCAGAAAGGTAGAAAATTGTTCTGCTGATGGTTCCATTCCACCCGAAAATAATACAATGACCCTGGAAATGTGCGTAATTATTTATGGTACACTGGTGCTAACTTCTTATTGATTAAAGGACAGTGCAGGAGAGCAAGCCCGCCCATTACAAGGTAGGTAAGTTCTGGGTACACTGAAAGGTAGAAAGTTGATAAGATCTATTCCAGGGCTGATTTACCCAGAGCCGCTGGGCAAATTTATGGAGTTCGCTACCATTTAGTGTACTTTAATTCCATATTAGGGTGGAACTCACCCGCGCATCCGACGTTCGAAATTTAATATCGCATTTGAGCTAGTTTTAGCACTGGGTTTTAACGAGCTAAATCCTGCAGTGAGTAAATCGGGGTTTCCAGTGTTACAGCAGCTTCTAGAGTGGATAAATACTCACTTTGGTTAGGCATGACATGTGGGTCCTACACACTAAATAACATTGTCAGTGAGTGACTGCATTCTCTCATAGATTAATCAGTAATACTACCCGGGTCACTGTGAATCTAGCTTGGGATATTTTAATTAAATTTATCATAACCGTAGATATCCTGAACTAGCCTAGGATTAGTGTCGTGCTATGGATTTTTTTGTTACAAGTGTCATGTTGACATGTTCTCCAGGAAATGTATACATATGATCAATCTATTGTTATGTACAGTGTATTAATATTATCCCAAGGAAACATCAACTAATTTCACAGCATAAAGTTTGGACGCATGGCCAACCAGTTGCTCTCACCTTAGGTTTCTTGAAGGATGTCCCAGCGTACAATGGGAGCCAGATTTGGCCTCAAATCTTGATAGTGCAAATATTTCACCAGTAACATTATTGTTGTAACCTTCAGAGGTTTGTATGTACCCCTGTGTGTGTGGGGTTTCCTCAGTGCATGAAAAAAATGTGTACTGATGTGTGCATGAGATAAAGTGCTTAGATTGTAAGCTCTTCAGGGCAGAGTCTGATGGGAATATATAAATGTATTGTAAAGCACCATGAATGATGTTGGCAATATTTAGTAATATAGAGAAGGTTGCACAGGATGTGTGGCATCACGCTATATTATTTACATGGAAGCAGTCGACCTGTCAAAGGAGTCAGTAGGAATTGCATCTATCTTCATTTCCAGCTCCAGTATTGGTAATTGAAGAATGGGAGCATAGCTCCTGTTCTTCATTAATGAACAAAAAAAAGTTTAGTTAATAGTGAGCTATTCCTTAACAAGGGCTATTCCTGAAACAAGGGATACTTGTCTGAAGAAGGTGCGTGTCACCCGAAACATCACATGTGTTATAATAAAAAACATTTTTAGTAAGTCTGGAAGTGCCCTATGAATTTGTTCTTTTGATGTACCCACAATCAAGATTCATCCCTATTGTCCGCATTGTGGGTGCTACACATTGAGCAAAGATTGTTACAGAAGATGTCTAGCAAACCCTATTATTTAAACTCACCCATATATTTTCCTAATTGTGATATTTCCAATTTCCCCTAATAATTATTCGTTTTTATTTCTGCCTAATATATAGTTACTCCCACCTTCACAGGTAGACCTTCAATGCCTGTGGATTTTACTAACATAAATTTGGATTTTTAGAATGCACATTCCAAATAACCAGAAAACCCCATTATGTAAAAGATCAGCCTGGTACCTGTTTTGTAAGTAGAATTATGGCTGCCTAACATTTACTATTCAATCCCTGCTATTGATTTAGTGATTTAAATAGGACAGTGCTCGAGGTAGTAAATCCTGCGGTCACAGTTTTATTAGAACGTTTAATGTACTGTATGATTGCTAGGTAGCTACAGAAATTCCTTTCCATTTACAAGCACTGTCCCTTAAACGGAGAATCAAGGAAATAGTGTTCAGACTAAAATGATAAATGTACCGTCCTACGATATTTATTGACAGGCAGATTACCCAGTAAATGATGTAGTTAGGTAGTTCTTCTTAACCATTCCCTCAATATCTAATTGTACTACTCTATTCTTGCATTACAGGTAGGCACAGGGAACTGACATCAATTTGCCAGATTGTATGCTGGAACGATTTATTTTCTTACATAGCGCTAAACATAATTTGTCGGCAGGTGTAGACTAGGTGGGGCATGAACCCAGGCCTCAAGGTTGGCTAACCACTGATCCACCATGCTGCAGCAATTAGCACATCTTTTATTAGGCCCCGCTTTAATGCGAATTTAAATATGTATTTGGCTCATTTAAACATTACTAGCTTTATATAAAAGACATTTTCACAAGCAGTCTGCTGCCGATGTAATCCTAATATTTAACATACTTTTATTATAGAAACCAAAATATAATTAACAAAGACAGAGCATGGCAGTAAGGAATACCCTTACACTTTTCCCCTGTCCAACATTTACTGGTCGGCCGGGACAATTGTCATCCAGGTTGTACCCAGCCGATCTGCAGCAACCCAGTAAAATTTGTTGCTGCACATTGTAGCACAGGCAAACTTTAGCACCTCTTATGGCACAACCCCATTATTTCTACTCATTTAAGTGCATGTCCACCCCCAAAACTAAATTTTGCCCACTACTGACCCACTACTGACTGTGAAGTGTTAAAATCCTTACCTTACATCATTGCTTAAACAGGGCCGTCTCTAGACTTTTGGGCACCCCAAAAAAACTCCAAATGCTGCCCCCCCTTTCCACAGGAAGGGGTGTGGTTTTTATATTGTAAGTGGGTGATGCTTGTCTCGAAGTGGGTGTGGCTTGTCCAGAAGTGTGAGGGGCTTTATAAACATAACTGACATAACTGGTAAATAATGCCTACATTGACTGGTAAATGATGCCCAACATTGATTTTTGATCTGCAGGGCTGACAGACACTGATTTTGATTAAATGAATTGCCAGTCAGAAGGGAGGGGGGGAGTCATACCTGCATTCTGTTTTGCAATGAAAGTCACGGCTCCCCCTGCTAATTAAAGTGACAGTACCTCCCGAAGGTGTGTGTTTTTTTGCAAATGGCATTTGGGTTTCCCCCTGACATCCGGGCCCCTGGCACATGATGCAAGAATTATTTTTCCCCCCTCTGCATCAAACTGCTGCCCTGCTACATGATGCTGCTCTGTAATGTGCTTCACCTTGCCTCATTAAGAGCTTCAAATGGTTCTCCTGCAGTGTTTGCCAGAAAGTGAAGAGTAGGAGCCTGTCTGTGTGTAAAAATTGTCCGCCCCTCCCCTGTCCTCTGAGAGGTTTCCTCCCTCTGGATCCCTTTTTCTGCCTGGTGCCCTACCTTAAAACTCTTTTTTCTGTAGTGTAGGAGACCCTAGCCCACCCCAACCTCCGTGTTCGTTTGCTAAACATTCATCAGGAATATACTTACAGAGCTTCCTTCCCTAGTGTTCTGCACTACCAGCAGGCCACATCTGTGATTGGCTGCCACTTAGCTGGTCCGGCCCCTGGCTTGCATTTTCCAGCAATCAAGGGCTGGATTAGACGCGGGGGAACGAAGCACTGTAAGTACAGTCCGGATGTTCTTTTAGCAAACAAATATGGCGATTGGGTGGGCTAGGGTCCCCTCACTAGGAAAAGGTTTATTTTATAGGTGGAGATACCCTCAAAGACAAATTCTCCTCCCCTTATTAAAACTACAGACTGTCCATCATTAGACTAACAATAGTTTTATAGACACCTGGATCTGAACATTTCATCGAAAAATCAAAAATTAAATCTTAGATTTCGAAAATTCCTATTGAAAAATCTTCATTTCCCCACTGAAAAATCAAAAAATTGAGATTAGAAATTCCAAAAATTCCAATCAATTGGGTTTGAATCAGATTTTCGGAACTTTTGCGGAACTGCTGTTGGGACAACAACCTACCAGTTTCTTTCACCTTTAGTTGCAGTAACCTTTACTTCAGTTCAGAGGGCTAATTCATTACCCCGCATACCTTCACTTGCTATTTGGACTTTTATGTTAATTGGTTATAGTTGCAAATATGTAATTGATCGGTAACCTTTAAATCTGCATTAATCACCAAACTGAAATTTCAATAACCACTTCATTGTCTTGCTATAAAATTCCATCCCCATTAGCTGTTTGCTGGTTGATTGATTATGATAATTATAAACTCTGTGGTCTATTGTAACTGTGTGGGTTGTTTTCGTATTTGCTTGTAGCTTTGTTATTAAGTTATAACAATGATCTGAAGACTCTTGTATGAGCTGTCTCTATAAGGTCACTTTAATGGGAAGGTCAGCACAAAAACATACCCTTTAAAGGAAAAAAGGCAGTATTTTTATATTTTCAATGACTATAGTCTGCCTATCCATTGATTTCTATATCCATTCATAAATAGTTCCAAAGTACTGACTTCCTCACTTGCCTTTATAGTGTCTGTTATCGTGTCGGTCCCTGGGTGGTTCAGTTGCTCACTAGAGATCCATCCAACAGCCAATCAGTAGAAATTACTGTTGGAAGTGGTGCAACCTGAAAAAGATTGGCCATTGCAGAACCAGAAATGGCAGCTACTGATCACATCAAAGCATAGCGAAGGGTTTGAAATAAATAGATCTTTCATAAATGAAGACAATATACTGTAGAATACCTAGGTGTGTGTAATATGGATACATGATTTAAATAAAATATTTTTTTCCACTAAACATCCCCTTATGTAACTGTACCTTTCTGGGGGTAAATCGTTGTCTTTGTTCAGCTTTGCTAACTGTGGTCGCTATGAATTTATTTTCTAATCTAGGCATGGAAAGGTTTGGAACTCATGTTCTATCAGAAACATCAATTTATATTTTACCTTTTCCTTTAAGGTAAACTAACCATTATGTTTGTCTTTGGTCTCAGTAACAATAGAAAAAGCAATGTTATTAATGGAAAAAGACCCCTTTGTTGGAGCCTGAATATGCAAAGAATAAAGCAAGAGAACCGGCATTACCTATAGCAAACATTATTCCGTAGTACTGAGCATTTTCTCAAATTGCCTCTGTTGAAAAAAGCTTAGTTGCATACCTACATATCTGCCAGTTAGCAGAAAATTGGAGAGCTCGCTGATAATTTCAGGTCTTATTTTACCTCTTATTTTACCTCACAGCCACACGGAAAGATAATACGCAGTTTATGTTTCAAATCTTCCGGTTTAGAGGTGGTGTGGCACTTAGAGCAAATCCCTTCGAATTTCCGGAAAGATATTTTCTGTGTCAATTGGGCAATCAATAAAATATTCATAAACCACAGATCAGGTTTCTAGAGCTATGTACATCATCAGAGTCTTTGGTATACCCAAGTGAATTGTAGTTAGCAGAATCAATCTCACCCAAGACGCTAAATGTGTACAGAAAAGTGGTGTGTTTGTTGGCTCCTGTGTGTAAGTAAATCTATGCAATTTTCCTCAGTAAGAGACATGCGAGGTCGCAGTCAGGATTATGCTAACTTGCTATTGCATCAACTGCAATAAACCATAAGTACAGGTTAGGAAAATATCAGTTTTGAGTTTTTTTCATAACACAAACATCCATTAACTTTACATAGCCGCCATTTCTATGTCTGTGAAAGATAATTATAAAGTGCGATGGCTGTCTTTTTATTGATTTATGGTTTAAGATTGATTTTACTATTAAATAGTCACGGAATTTGTTAATTTTCAATTATCCAGTTTTTTATGTGGTACGGCATAATATTTACAGCCACCAGTATTGCATTTATGCTTTATGGTAAACCGCATTCACTTTTGTGTAGATTTCAGGAGCCCCACACACATAGAAAGATGAGTTACCGTGCTTTTTAATTAACTTGGTGTGATTTAATAACAATAGTAGTTTTGGGGTAAACTTTGCCTTTAAAGATCATCCCCCCAAATGAAGTACATTTGTGCAAGCAGAAAAGAGACCATGAATCCTTAATATGTAAATCAAATTCTAAAAGAACAAGACGACAAATGTACAGTAAAACACTCCATACCAGACCCTATGTGTGAAAAAAAATTCTTAAAGGGCATGTCCACCCCCAAAACTAAAATTTAACCCTATACGGCCCCACTCTGTAGTTTAATAAAATCCTTACCTTACATTTCTGTTCCAAATGGTTCTCCTGCTATGCCCCTCCAAAGTCCAGGAAACTGCAGTTGGATCTGTCCTGCTCCTGCGTCTGCCTCAACCTCGACAAGGTTTGAGGCATGTGCAGAGAGCCCTTCCCCCCTCCCTCTCCCACCCGCTTTGGTCTCCTTCCCCTAGCGTAAATCCATTTTTATGTAATATAGTTCATGTTCCCCCTGCCACACCACTATGATTATATCATCAGAAAGTCCCCCGATCATTACTTACCTACCTTACCTCTCTCCTTTGCGCGTGTGAGCAGCCGGCAGCCGCGCCCGTGATTGCTGCCTCTCAGGCAATCACAGACACGGCAGCCGGTCCCGTGTATATTATAAAGCTGTAGGGCGAAATTGGTAAACGCTGTATATTATAAAGCTGTAGGGCGAATATGGTAAACGCTGTATTTATAAAGCTGTAGGGTAAAATATGGTAAACTCTGTATATTATAAAGCTGTAGGTGAAATATGGTAAACGCTGTAGATTATAAAGCTGTAGGGTGATTGGTAAACGCTGTAGATTTAAAGCGGTAGGCGAATATGGTAAACGCTGTAGATTATAAAGCTGTAGAACAAAATATGTAACCGCTATGGGCAAATATGGTAAACGCTGTATATTAAGCTGTAGGGCGAAATTGGTAAACCTGTAATTTATAAGCTGTAGGGTAAAATATGGTAAACTCTTTATATTATAAAGCTGTAGGGTGAAATATGGTAACGCTGTAGATTATAAAGCTGTAGGGTGAAATATGGTAAACGCTGTAGATTATAAAGCTGTAGGGCGAAATATGGTAAACGCTGTAGATTATAAAGCTGTAGAACAAAATATGGTAACCGCTATAGGGCAAATATGGTAAACGCTGTATATTAAAGCTGTAGGGCGAAATATGGTAAACGCTGTATATTATAAAGCTGTAGGGTAAAATATGGTAAACGCTGTATATATATAAAGCTGTAGGGTGAAATATGGTAAACGCTGTAGATTATAAGCTGTAGGGCGAAATATGGTAACGCTGTAGATTATAAAGCTGTAGGCGAATATGGTAAACGCTGTAGATTATAAAGCTGTAGAACAAAATATGGTAACCGCTATAGGGCAAAATATGGTAAAGTAGCTGTATATTATAAAGCTGTAAGGCGAATATGGTAAACGCTGTATATTAAAAGCTGTAAGGCGAAATATGGTAAACGCTGTATATTACAAAGCTGTAGAACAAAATTGGTAAACGCTGTATATTTTAAAGCTATAGGGCAAAATATGGTAAACGGTGTATATTACAAAGCTGTGAGTAAATATGGTAAACGGTATATTATAAAGCTTTAGGGCAAATATGGTAAACCTGTATATTTTAAAGCTATAGGGCAAATATGCTAAACGCTGTATATTATAAAACTATAGGGCAAAATATGGTAACGCTGTATATTATAAAGCTATAGGGCAAAATATGGTAAACGCTGTATATTAATAAAGCTGCAGCGTGAAATATGGTAAACGCGGTAGATTATAACGCTGTAGGGCGAAATATGGTAAACGCTATAGGGTAAAATATGGTAACGCTGTATATTATAAAGCTGTAAGGCGAAATATGGTAAACGCTGTATATTACAAAGCTGTAAAAACAAAATATGGTAAACGCTATATATTTTAAAGCTATAGGGCAAAATATGGTAAACGGTGTATATTACAAAGCTGTAGAGTAAAATATGGTAAACGCTGTATATTATAAAGCTATAGGGCAAATATTATAACCGCTGTATATATAAAGCTATAGGGCAAAATATGGTAAACGCTGTATATTATAAAGCTATAGGGCAAAATATGGTAAACGCTGTATTATAAAGCTATAGGGCAAAATATGGTAAACGGTGTATATTACAAAGCGTGAGAGTAAAACATAGTAAACGCTGTATATTAGAAAGCTGTAGAACAAAAATGGGAAATGCTGTATATTATAAAGCTATAGGGCAAAATATGTAAACGCTGTATATTATAAGCTATAGGGCAAATTGGTAAACGCTGTATATTATAAGCTATAGGGCAAAAATATGGTAAACGCTGTATATTATAAAGCTAGAGGCAAAATGGTAAGCGCTGTATATTATAAAAGCTGTAGGGCAAAATATGGTAAACGCTGTATATTATAACTATAGGGCAAATATGGTAAACACTGTATATTATTACCTGTAGAACAAATGATATATAACCTTGTATACAGTATTATTCACTAAATTTAAAAAAAAGGCCTTGTCTTTATCCTTTTCTATATTTTTAGTTCTGTCAGGCTTGAACCCTTTTTGCTCTCAGTGCTCCCTGTCAATAGATCTCCTCATGTCTTGTTGAGCCACTCCTAGTTAGTATGCATGTCTCCTCTCTATGTATCCACCCCCTCCCAAAACTGAGGCACAGCTAGAGTGTGGAGCATGAGCATGGGAGATGATCTGTGACCCACTACAGTCGATAGCATTCACCCAGTAATTTTGTGCTATAGTGATAACTGCAGGATTGGGGTTATCTGCACAGAAAGATACAGAGCAACAGATAATGCTTATTACCTTTCCTGATCTTAATGCTGAATCAATTAGCCATGACAGAGAAATAAGCTTTACTGTTATAGAATGGATAGTTTCTACTGTAGTGAGCAGGGGGAGGGGCTGGATGATTGACAGTTCATTACTGACTAGCTGTGCCCCGCCCTCTTTAAAAATTAAAACTCCCAGAGCTAAGAAACAAGGGGATAGAAGTCAGAGAAGAAAATAAAAGCAGATTTAAGATTGTTGGTAATTAATCCTATTACTGTGTGATTAGTCAAAAACTGGTTTGCCCCAGTTTACATGTCCTTTAACTGTGCGGCAAATTGTTTTAAACGTTGTATATTATTAAACTGTGGGGCAAATTATATTCAGCTGATCTCAAACCATACTGCACTGTGTGTGATTTCACTATTCAAATGTTCACTATTTGTGATTCCAATTCCACTTTTAAGGAATACTAGAAATGATGGAAAGATAGAAATGTCTATGGATCTAGATCCAGCCCAATGATATAAAAACCACAAAATGCCAATAACCAACAACATGTATTGCAGGGGATAGGGTCTCGAACAATCCCATCCCTGGGTGTGTACATGTACAATTGGCAGCAATTCTGTTGAATCCTGAAGATTCCTGGTTAATCAGTGTTGAAATTCCCTGTGTATTGGCGGCTATACATAGCAATGTTGTATGTTCAAAGTGACACCATGCACATATTTATTTACACACTAATGGGGGAATTCTCAGAGAAGCATCCTCCGTGCAGCGGCATTTTAATCTAAATAGGTCTTTCTAAATTCTGATTTGAACTTTTGGCTCCCTAGAGATGCTGGGAGTTTTAGTTACAAAATCTTGAATTTTTACAAAAAACATATTACCCAAAAGTCTTTCTGTGACTTTTTGGAAACCCTAAAAGGGGACATATAAGGTTAAAATAAAAATCTGGTAATTAAGCAGTGATCCAGCATTGAGCCAGTAGTTTAATAGTAGAACACAAAGCCAGGATTGGGCCATGTGTATGCAGAATTGCATAGGGATGTATCTGTTTTTATTAGAAATCAAACAAAAACCTTTCCCTTGATGTAGAATAATATGTGTAAACTCGGTTTCCATTTGCTAGAATGGTTGCGAAGTAAGGCAACAGCTACCATTAGACAGTGATTGGTTATTAAAGAGAATGTCAACTATAATGTAGATATGAAATATTTGTTGTTTTGTGCACTGTAAGCTAAAAACCTGCAAGTGCTTGTTACACGCACAATGCAGAAAATTCACTTTGTGCTTTCAGATAGATTGCCTGTCTTTGCTAGAACAAAGAATGTGTTCGCGATAGTCCCAACGCTTAAAAGCCTTCTCAAGAGAGAGTTAGACTACAGTAACACCAATAAGAAGAAGTAGGATTTAGCACTGGCCTATCACAATGTGATTCGATTTAAGTGTCCTCAGCTATGCCTTACCTTCCATTCTTCAAATAAATTTCAGGAGCCAGGAATGAAGTTAACCAACTTACCTGGTCTAGCACTCCTCCCCATGTCCTCTGACAGGTCCTCTCTGTATTCTATGCACATCGCATATGCGCATAGTTTAAGCTTCGGCACTGTCAGAGGAACAACAGAGGAGCAAGAGATCAGGTAAGTTGATTACCTTCATTCCTGGCTCCTGAATGTTTTATTGAAGAACAGGAGGTAAGGCACAGCTGGGGAACTTTAAATCCGAATTGCATTGTGACAAAGTGATAGGCCATCAGTGGTTTTAACCACTGGAGATAACCTTTAAATCTGTTGCGGGAGATACCCGGAGTGATAGTGGCTCTGGATAAATGCTCCCTGGAGTTTTCAAGTTCGACATCCCTGATGTAGGTTTGATAGAAGTGAACATAATACCTTTATAGCATTGCGTAACATCGTTAGCAATCCCATGTATTTGAAAGGGGCTTTAATTAAAATTTGTTCATTAATTTAGTCTGTTTCCTTTCCTTAGCTTATCTTATTTTGCAAAAAGAAATGCTAGAGGATTATTAGCTTACCAAAGAAGAAAGACTTTTCAATGTCCCTGCTCCTTTGAACATTCAATCTGGCTAAAAGCAGGAATGGTTCTTTAAAGACAATGATCTCTTCATGCCCCCAGAATTAAGTAGGTTTTTAACTTACAATAGTTTAGTAATGTACATTTGGTTTGATTCTGTTATTTGGGTTTTAATTTTGTACTAATTTGTTTTGTTGTTAAAGGGTATCTCCACTGCTAAAAGTCACCTGGGTTGTAGGATAGATATGTGGATGGTGGAAATGTACCTGCAGTATCCTGTGTCTTTGAGCAGTAGTTTAGAAGAAATCCAATGAGTTTGTCCCACAACGCTGTGATGGGTGCAGGTCCGCCCCCTTTCATTGACTGCCTGTATGTAAAATGTCCGACGCATGTTTCCTTTAGTGCATGTGCAGAAGGTGAGAGGATCCGTCGGGACTGCTGTCTGGTCGATCACACACACAACACACACACCACACACACACACACACACCACACACACACACCACACCACACCACACACACACACACACACACACACACACACACACACACACACACACACACACCACACACACACACACACCACACACACACACACACACCACACACACACACACACACACACACACACACAAACACACACACACACACACAACACACACACACACACACAACACCACCACACACACCACACACACACACACACACACACACACACACACACACCACACACCCACACCTCCAACTAAATGGAGGAACAATCACATGACCATCACAGCAGCAACTGCTACCTCACAATTAATGGAGGAGTAATCAGGTACTTCCTTTTTCTCTCTCCCACTCCCTCCCATACCGATTGCCTCATATTCCCAGCATCCCCTATGAAATCAATCTTAGAGTTAGACACAAACAAATCTTTATTAAAACAACACAAGTTCCCCTGTATTTGTTACAGTAGTGTGGGAAGAGGGTTTAACTTTTCCTCCCTGTCTCTCTCTGCATAATCAGCTGGAAAAATAAACTTAGAGAGTCAGGAGGAAAGATTTCTTACTGCAGCCAAGTGGGTGTGTCTGCTACCATGATGATGCACATTGAGTGACAGCACTCCCAGCACAGGGGAAGACACACCCCCAGGAACCTGCACACTTTCCCATGCTTCTGCAATCAAACGAAAAGGAATTCTGGGAAAGGTTGGGGATGGTGTACTTTAAAATAAACCAAAAAAAAAATGCTTTTTCCTCAGTGGAGATACCCTTAAAGAAGATAATAGTGTCCGAGAGTGCAGTTGATAGAAACAAATGCCTGGAGCACTGGGTTCCAGCCAATGTACTAGAAGGAAATTGTCTTTGGGATTTTTAGACTAATACTGCCCGTACAAACAAAGGGATAAATAGGCAAACGGCATGCTTAGTGGGGCAAAGGTTAATTATCCTAAAGGAGAACTAAACCTATTTTTTTTAAATTCTAATGTAAAAGCTTTTCTCCCAAAAACACCTATACAGTGTAAGATTCTTTTCTAGTAATTGTATTTACTTACTCAATATTAACGTTGGATGAGCGGGTTACACAAAAATCAACCGCGCATCCGACGCTCTCGATTTAATATCGTGTTTGCGCTAGTTGTAGCGCAGGCTTTTAACGCCAGCAAACAGCTGGCGTTAAAACCTGCAGTGGGTAATCCCTTAACTGGATTTACCCACATTCACAAATGCATTATTAAATTGCAGAAGGAGCATTTACCCAGCTCGATAGCGGCTCTGGGTAAATGAGCCTGAGAGATTTTAAATGTACCTATTTTATTGTTTATTGTATTGTTGTGTCCTTGAGGACACAGGTTCAAATCCAAAGAATTCCTTTTCCTCAATGCTTGTTAGAAAAAAATGCAAAGATTACTTTGGTTTGATCTGTTGTGCTCTAGAGAGCACATGAAGTTTGCAGCATACATTAATTATTCAATAAAAGTTCTATGGTGCTAATTTGCCCTAACCAATCGTATGTTAGCTTTCAAATGTTTAATAAGATCTAAATGGTTGGGGCAAAATTAGCACCATTTTTAACGCCATTTTTTTTATTGAATCTCCCTGTAAGAATCCCACACCTCAGAGAGATGAATTATGGGAGTTGACCACTAGTACCCACAGATTTATCATTAATTAACCATCAGCCACAGCATGGGGGGAAGTGAGACATGGCTTGTTTCTTTGGAATGTGCTGTTTTTGGGACATGGTTGTCTCAATAGACAATAGGAGTCTTTAGTTCCCCTTTAATAATATTTTGCCATCGCATGCACAACTCCCATTCATTTGACTAGAGATCAGCCAATTGGAAGCAAAGGAAGTCAAAGAGATGTGAGTCACCATCTTTTTTATGTGTTAATGCAGCCAAACACAAGGATTATTACCTCCAACATTCTTATGATGTTCAGTTGATATTCCAACCTGTTCCGATCTTTTTGTGATAGACTTAAATAGGCCAGGACCGACAAAAGTAGTGTGACTTTAGACATTATTTAAATTTGATGACTGAATGATGAATTCAACACCAAATCTAATGTCTTATAGGTGTTAAGCCGGTATTAGGCTGGACAGACATGGATTAATGTTTTTGAAGATTTGATCTCTTTGATCTTATCTTCCAAAAATCAATTTCTTCCAATTTGCCCAATAACTAGACTCTCTGGGGGAGATTTACCCAGAGCCATTATAGCTCCAGGTAAATCTCCCTTACACGATTCAATATCGCATTAGTGCACATGGGATTGCATGATTTTTAGCACCGGCTTGTTAGTCTGCATTAAAATCATGCCTAAAAGAGTGCAAACGCAATGTCTTTTGCGTAACTCGCGTATCCGGTGCTAAATAAGAGTTAAAGTTGCACTATTTGCGCTAACTCCCCCTCGGTGTTTGGAGTTTATTGAACAAAAGCCTGACCGGCAAGATGGAAAATTTGTGGCCACTGGGCAGAAGATTCAGAAGTAGAAAATTGATGGACACATGCAGGGTTATTTAATCAAAGTTTTTATCTTTAAAAATGGTGTAGCTTTTAAATGTTAAATAAGATCTGATTGGTTGGGGCAAAATTAACACCATTTTACAATAAGAACTTTTACTGAATCTGATGGTTTTTAAGGCATAGAACAGTACAAGGTATGCTATGATCAATTATAGATCAAAAAATCCTTTGTGTCAAGTGATGGACAAGAGTGCAAATATTACCACTAGCTAATTAGGAGTATGTTTGCGTTTTAAGACAAATATCTTATGTGCTAACTTCCCTGCTGTTGACATTAGTGAGCTGACATTTCAGGTTCTAACGGTCCTTCTTCTTCCCAGAATGCACCACATCCTTGGAATGTTCGACAGTAATTTCTACTGATGGCTGTTGGATGGGTCAAACATGCTCATATCTCTACTGAGCAACTGAATCATACCAGGCACTGGGTCAGGGCAAGACCAAACGGTCTTTACTAGGGGTCCTGCAAACAGGAATTCAGTATTCGGAAGCATTTATTTCATACAGACAAAATGCTGAATTGGGATGAAAAAATACTGTTATTTTTTCTTTAAAATATATGTTCCCCTTTAATACACCCACTGGTCAGATTATGGCTTTGCAAATTTCAAATATTATTTACAAACTGCTAGATATTATTAGCAGTACCGTACAAAAAAATTCAATATTTTAAATGACATTCATTCTAAAATAGCAGAAATGCCATTCATCATTTCAGACATTACTTGGTAGGAAAATCCCAGCAGACTTATACGGTATGTTGTGGATTTTGTCCATAATTATTCATAGAATAATGGAATTGCAGCCATTCCAACATAACAGCAGAGATGATCCATGTACTGTAATAACAGGTGAACATTTCCATGGTTATATTAGAATGGACATCATTTTACAACATAGTGTTCTTATGCCTTTGGAATTTACATAAAGAATGTCAGACTATACACTCTGTTATCTGTTCATTTCAGCGAACATTGGCTGGCCATATGGAAAAATGCTGGTAATAATTTGTTTCTCCACCAGCCAGGAAACACAATATGGAATCATTATTAGAGCTGCCAAATGTTTCATACGTAAATATAAATATATATAAATGACCCCATGGCAACACTTCTGGAGAACTAGTATGAAGGCAGGAATATTTGAATATTTGGATCAATTTTTTTCAGCTGTTTCGAGGGCTGAGTTGATAATGCAATTATTAATTAATATTTTGCCTGGAAATATTAGGCAGTCTTCTGAACAAATGGTGATCGGACCAGCAGAAAAATGTTCCAGCAGGCCAATCAGGCCACGTTATCATTAGCAGATTTGAAAATAAAATTGGTGGTTCCTGATCAGATTTTGATTGGGAAGTAGTAATATGTTACTCCATCTTGCAGCCATATACAGTGTATGTGCTGCTTTAAATACATCTTATTCTGAACATTACTACTGTAGTGAAAGATTTCATTTCTTTTATCCAGGAATATCCTAGCTTCAGAATTATCCAGAAATTCTAGTGAAATGTTTTATCCAGAGGTTTTTGGACTGTTAGAATGAATGTGTTTTAGACAATAGTTCTCCTTTAAATCAAAAGTTAAAAGTAATCTTATTTAAGTTAAAAGGGCTAATTGAAATGGTGTATCTTGTGCATGTTAAATCATTTCTACCCATAATCAATAGTGCAAAATCTGGAAATCTTTAACTTGATATGGATGATATTAAAAGCTCTTCAATCAGCTCCTCTGTCTCACCTTAGCTGTAGGATACTGAGCATGCCTATACTCTGCGGGTAAGGGACAGAGCAGGAATAATAAACATAAAATGAAAATCAAAAAAAAATGAAATTAATTTTACACAGAGATCCACTAGTGCAAAATCAGGAAAACCTTTAATTTGATCAGGCAGCCCAAATAATTCCCTTTCTTTTTAGTTTATTGCCATTTATAATATTAGAAGATTTTCAGTTGGCTCTACATGTCACCTTGGCTTGTCCTCCCTCATTTTCTTGGCTGTCCTCCCTCTTTCTCCCTTCATTTCCTTTACTAGTTCTATAACAATAGTTTTATAGGAAGGGTGCAATACGTTCTGTATAGTATTTAAAGGACAATTGCATTCTCCAAGCTCCAAGTCTGGGATCTATCCAAAGGGGAAAGAGGCTTCTTGAAGAATGTGTCTTCCTTGGTTAGGTCCTGGACCAGAAGGGGATGGAGCAAAAACACTAGTTATAGAAATGCACTAAAACCAACATATCAAAAAGATAAATACATACTTAGATACACTAATACATTTATGGGCAAAGTAAAAATGTCAAGCAGGAAAACAGCGGTTAAATGAAAAATGTAAATCAAGGAAAATAGGAAAATAGAGAAGGATGAGCTGAAAGCGGATCGGATGTGAAGTGTGAAATAGAGAGGTACTGGAGACAATTTAGTGCAAAAAGGATAAATGAGGATGGATGGAGAGTGACTCATCCGTGAAAGTACAGACCATAATAGGATATTGGTGATGTAACAAAGCTCCAAGGATGGCCAAAGTCTGAGTTAAGTTACGTTATGAAAAGTGGCCATATTTCCATACAAACCAATCACACCAATCCCACATCTCATGGGCCTTTTTAACTAAAAAGCATTTCAAGAAATAACAATAATTGCCTTAAAAATACCATAAACATAGGTTCTGTTTTCTTTCAGTATGTGTCTGTTGATTTGTGTACAAAACAATGACCACTAATAGTCCAATAGCAGCTTATGCTAAAGTTTAACTACTGGATGTGTAATATATATTTTCTACCATAGGATGAGATACGATATAACACATTTATTAATAACCACTGAAATCATCCACGAAGGCCTCATGTTTCCTAGCTAGAGCAATTTATCTTATTCTTATTTGCTCCCTTGGGGGTTCTGTCAAATATACTTAAAGAAAAGTTCAGGTTCAAATACTTTTTCCTACCAAGGGCTAGGCCATACTAATGCATTGCGTGGCGATCCATTAATAGGAGCGAATGCGATCCGCATTTTCTTTGTCAGTCGCATGCGCTCTTATGCACAACATTGCATGAGCGCAATGGAAACACGTGTGCTAGTTTCCGCTGGCCTTACAGACCAGAACTGCTGAGAGACAAGTTTGTGTCAGTTACCTCCTCACCCCCTACCACCTCCATTCCAATGTTTATTCAGGAAATCTCAGTTTGCTTATCAAATAATAATAATTGGGAGTTTCCAAAGAGCTGCTTCTTCTCATCACGCTGTGCTAGTGAAGGAACTAGACGACTTCCAGTAGTGTAACGATTTACTGACTTGCACAGGTATACCTTTAGCTGAGAAATAATGATTCAATGTTTAAAAGTAATATAATAACGACTCTAATTAAAGGATATATTCACCCATATATAATACTGTATATCTCCCCATTAAAGGCATGTCAACCCCCCTACTGAAATTTGCCACACTGTTGAGCCCACTGTGTAGTGTTAAATGACCCCTATCTTCTCTTCTGCTGTATATGGTTGTCCGGTATGGCCGAAATACAGTCCAGGAAACTGAGAGTGGAGCCTGTTCCTGGTATAATAATATGTTTCCTCGCCTTTAATTGTTCCTCCTTGAGGTTTCTGGCATGTGCAGTGGGTATTCTCCTCTCCATCCTGTTGCCTTATGTTGCTGCTTCAGTGCAAATAATTTTAAAGTGGGCAAAAAAATTCTATGATGCAGGCAATCTCTGCAAACCTAAACTTTGCTAGGTTGAAATTGCTGAAATTGTGCCTAAATATACTACCAGTACCAGCCTTATTCCCTCGGCTACCTTCTGCTGCTTCTTTCATACACAAAGCAGGAAAGGGGCCGTACCAGCAGCCGTGTCAGTGATTGGCTGAGTTCTTAATTAATCTAACAGGAGCAAGCAACAAAACCTTTTAACTTACCCACGATCGCACTCCTACAATGCTTCCTCTGACTGCTCCCAATTGTATCAGGGCGTTTAAGGGGTTTTCCCAGAGGATAGGGCTGTGTGTATCAGTGCCTGTCAGACTCCAGAGGGATAGGGTCTGTATGTATCAGTGCTTGTCAGGCCCAGAGGAATAGGGCTGTGTGTATCTGTGCCAGTCAGGTCCCATAGGGATAGGGTCAGTGTGTTATCAGTGCCTGTCAGACTCCAGAGGATAGGGGCTGTGTGAATCAGTGCTTGTCAGACTCCAGAGGGATAGGGTCTGTATGTATCAGTGCTTGTCAGGCCCAGAGGAATAGGGCTTGTGTATCTGTGCCAGTCAGGTCCCATAGGGATAGGGTCAGTGTGTATCAGTGCCTGTCAGACTCCAGAGGGATAGGGGCTGTGTGAATCAGTGCTTGTCAGGCCCAGAGTGTAGGGGCTGTGTTTATCAGTGCCAGTCAGGTTCCATAGGGATAGGGTCGGTGTATATCAATCCTGTCAGACTCCAGAGGGATAGGGGCTGTGTGAATCAATGCTTGTCAGGCCCAGATGATAGGGGCTGTTTGCATCAGTGCTTGTCAGGTCCCATAGGGATAGGGTCTGTGTTATCAGTGCTTGTTAGGCCCCAGAGGGATAGGGGCTGTGTGTATCAGTGGTTGTCAGGCCCCAGAGGGATAGGGGCTATGTGTATCAGTGCTTGTTAGGCCCAGAGTGATAGGGGCTGTGTGTATCAGTGCCTGTCAGACTCCAGAGGGATAGGGCTGTGTGAATCAATGCTTGTCAGGCCCAGAGGGATAGGGTCTTGTGTATGAGTGCTTGTCAGGTCACATAGGGATAGGTATGTGTGTATCAGTGCCTGTCAGACTCCAGAGGGATAGGGGCTGTGTGTATCAGTTCTTGTCAGGCCCCAGAGGGATAGGCGCTGTATGTATCAGTGGTTGTCAGGCCCCAGAGGGATAGGGGCTGTGTGTATCAGTGGTTGTCAGCCCAGAGGGATAGGGGATGTGTGTATCAGTGCTGTTAGGCCCCAGAGGTATAGGGTCTGTGTGTATGAATACGGTACCTGTAAGTCCCCAGAAAAAAAGGGATGTGTGTATCAGTGCCTGTCAGGCCCGAGTGATAGGGCTGTGTGTATTAGTGCCTGTCAGGCCCCAGAGGGATAGAGCTGTGTGTATATTGCCTATCAAACTACAGATGGATAGGGCTGTGTGTATCAGTGCCTGTCAGACTCCAGAGGGATTGGGCTTGTGTATCATCGCTTGCCTGGTCCCAAAGGGATAGGTCTGTGTGTATCAGTGCCTGTCAGACTCCAGGGGGATAGGGCTGTGTGTATCATGGCTTGTATGGCCCCAGAGGGATAGGTGTTGTGTGTATCAGTGCTTGTCAGACTTCAGAGGGATAGGGGCTATGTGTATCAGTGCTTGTCTGGTCCCATAGGGATAGGGGCTGTGTGTATCAGTGCCTGTCAAACTTCAGAGGGATAGGGTCTGTGTGTATCAGTGCCTGTCAGACTCCAGAGGGATAGGGCTGTGTGTATCAGTGCTTGCCTGGTCCCAAAGGGATAGGTTCTGTGTGTTCAGTGCCTGTCAGACTCCAGGGGGATAGGGCTGTGTGTATCATTGCTTGTAGATGGCCCAGAGGATATGGTGTTGTGTGTATCAAGTGCTTGTCCAACTTCAGAGGGATAGGGGCTATGTGTATCAGTGCTTGTCTGGTCCCAAAGGGATAGGGTCTGTGTGTATGTTGCAGCATAACAGGGTGAGATGTCCATCTTCTGCTAATTAGTATCATTTACATTAATTGTATGATGGCCTCCATCTCTCATACCCAATATGTCACTAATTACATTCTTCTGTTTGGGTCTAACACAAGTCTGTGTTTGGTTTATTTTGCACTTCTTGATATCAAATGTAGTTTAGCACACTTGCTTGTTTATATAAAACATTGATTTGAATATCCAATATACTGCAACAATCTTTTGACAGATGGTTGTTTTCTATCCATAGGTGGTAGTTTCCTATACAGACCATGTGTGAAGTCACCCAGAAGAAACCTTAATACAATCCCTATGCACGTTCCCCATCTGCGATCCTGTCATTTACACGGCAATCCAAGAATTTATCCAGAAAACCGCTCCAGACTATTCCAAGCCTCCTTTATTGTCCAATTGCTCCTCTGGGATAATTGCCATAGAATATTCCTTCTACCAGTATTTTTTAATGTTTAGTTTGCCTAAGAAGAGATCTCCATTTATGGGTACTCCATTGTGATTTCGGATTCCAACTGATTTTTCTGTAATATCGTCAGTTCAAGTGATCACACATCCCAGATATCATAGATCGCCCTGGCTGAATGTTGTGTGTTCCAACCTAAGACTGTAGATTATGCATTAATCAGTAAATCTGATGGCCAAGGACAGTCGAATGCAGGCAAACGGAGGACGATTCTACCCAGTGAAATTTATCCCAGTCAAAAAATCGATCGTCGGAGACCGTAGAAATTTACAGTCTTTGCTCTCCGATCTTTCAACCTGAATCTGCTGAAGATTATATGGAAGGTGGATAGATGGAAAACGTATCTGCCTACCAATCACCTTTTTTCGATCAACCTCTCAATATCACCAAAACGCTCATTTGAAAATTCCACTACTCAGACAACTGTTTGGTATTAAATGACCCCATGTAGGGCAGGACTTAAGACAACACTCTTCTGTGAAACAGTAATTCTCCCTACAGGATGGTGGTAGTGTTTGAATTCTTGGGAAAGTGCAGCAAAGTCCTTGCTATGATTATCTTAGCCAATGAGGCTCACCTTTATACCACTTTTGTTATTTGTTTATTTCAAAAGGGTTACCCTGTAAACATTCTGACTGGCACACGGTATACCACCTTTCCCTGCGTATAGATGGTTTTATGGATTGGGTTTTGGATTGGATTTTAAAGTGTAAGTAGAGATGGCCGAAACTACTAGTTGCATCCGTTTTCGAATTCCCGGATCTTGGGAAAATCCCAAAGATCCGAAAAAGGGAACGAATTTTCAAAGGTTTCGAATGTACGGAGCTATTTTTGAAATTTTCCAAAGATATTTTCGAAATTTCTCGAAAATAGCTCCGTACATTCTAAAATCTTTGAAAATTTGTTCCGAAGTCCTGAAATCCGGAGGATCTGTCCGGATTCGGAAGGATCTTTGGGATTTCGGAACCAAGGGGTTCCATGTCGTGTCCAGGTTTGTGTCGACCCTGATTCAATCTCTAGTGATTAGTTAAATACTACACTACCCTCTATTTTATTTTGGTAATACTGTTAAGGCAAACACTGTTCCTGGTGGGAGTGTGGTTTAAAACGCATTTGAAAACTTTGTGGACTACAATCTGACATCTTTTGGAATGCCTGTGAAAGCCCCATTCAAATTGTGACATGCTGCCATCCATAGAACAAACTAAATGTAGTTTTCATTATTATAAACTTGCAATATTCAGCGCTAGTCAGCCACCATAGGTCACATACAGGGAGATTCAATAAAAGTTCTTATCGTTTAAAATGGTGCTAATTTTGCCCCAACCAATCAGAATCTTATTTAACATTTGAAAGATAACATCTGATAGCCCCATTTTAATGATAAAACTTATTAAGCAACAGTGCAGAAAACATGAAATAACATATACTAATTCCAGTGATTACTCTGCAGGTTTTCTTTCCAAGATGAGGAGGACATGTTTATGGTGGTGGACCTTTTGCTTGGAGGAGATTTGCGATACCACTTGCAGCAGAATGTGCATTTCAGTGAAGAGGGCTGTAAAGCTTTACATTTGTGAACTTTCGCTTGCACTGGACTACTTACAACAACATCACATTATACACAGGTAAGACTACTGGGGTTTCTTCATTAGTATCTACATGAAAAGGACCTTTCTAAGGCCCAATCATGGCTATGAATGTATATGAAATGCAAAAGTTTGCTAATGGTAATTGAAGTAAAAGAAATTGAAAAGGTTAGAAGTTGGGACCTTCCAGACTGGGGTTACCTTGACGTGGTTGAATGCTTTTCATTCATGTGATCACAGTAATGTATACTAAAACCTCCTTTGTTTAAAAGTATGCCAGTTGCAGATAATATGATATTGTATGGGAGCCTAGGAATGTGCATTGATTCCTAGTCCTGCAGAACATAGGGCACCTTACATGTCCTTTGTAGTCCACTGTCTTAAGGCTCATACACACGTGCAATCGCGGGTGTAGGCTTTATCAACCGTTTGTTCGTGGATCGTTGAATGACCAACTTGGTGGATCTCCGAACGAACAACCATTTTGGCCGATAAGCACCTACACACGGCCCGATTATTGCCCGAAACGTTGTTCGTCGCACAGTTCGGGATCACACACATCGCACGTGTTTACGAGCCTTTACCTTTACATGCCTGATTGCACAACTGTAGTTTTAGTGTAGGGCCAATGTTTGTTTTTTGATCAGTGAGATTAACAATGTGCCATCCAATCTCTTTTAATCCTAGCAAAATGTCAGTGAGTAATAAAGAAAATAATATCTGTAGTGTGAACTTTTATAGCCTAATTCCATTGATTGTCATTAAGGCAAACGGCAATTCAGGGAATCAAAAAAAAAAGTTAATTATCCAGAACCGGACTGCAATCGACTAAGCAAGAAGAAAGGCCCCAGACTTTGGGACCTTGGTCATTTCTTGGTCAGTCTGTCTATCTCCTCCTTTAGATTAAGATTGTGGTTAGGTTTTGGGACTTCCAGGGTGCACTTGACTTCTTATGAGACCTGATGACATAGCTCAGCACTTACAGACTCTAGTAAGGACCCTGAACAAGATATTTACCTGCATTGATCTTCTGGCAACTTGTGGCTCTTCTTTGCAGACCCACAGTCATGGCTAATGACTAGCGTCTTTACCAGGGGGAGTACATGGACCCAGTAAAAGTCCGCAGAGCCTGCACAAAAGCTCTCTGAGCTTTCACTGCACTAATGGCATCTGGAGAGTTTTCCTAAAGGGATCAGAGTGAATATCTCTATTCGGTGATGTTCTGGATCCGTAAATATAATAGTTTTACGGTTTGAGAGGCATTCCGATGACATCACGGTTTTAAAATTTTTATTTCAAAACCCAATGAAATCTCCAGCTTGTGTGCCCTGTCTGGCTGAAGTGTTGTTCAGAGGCATTATCTCCTCGCTATGTTTTTTTTTTTTTTATTGTATTCCTATGTGAGTTGTAACGATCTTACCAATGAATATCCCTTATCACATTTGTTACACACGTATGAGGTACAAAACATTGCTAAGGAGCAGCAGTAGGTCCTGTGATGTTATAAGTCTCCATTGCATTGTAACATTTTGTGATTGGTTATGTATTTGCAGTATGCATCAATTTACTTTGCATGGTTTAGTGCTCTTGTTGATATTTGTCCATTTTCTGTTAACCAGTTTGTGCCAGGATAGGGGTCTCTGGGAAAAATTATTTTAAAGTGTCATCCTGAGTTGTAATCGTCTATCACCTCTTATTGATTTTGCGCAAACCTCCTAGTACTGGATTTTCTCTCTACTACGCAAGAGTTTTCTGGGTTTTTAATGCGGCATTGATGCTGGTGTTAATGGTCTTGGCCTGTAGCCTTTCTAAATGATGCTTCCAGCACTCTTTGTTTGTCTATGTGTTCAGAGCGTTCACGGTGGGATCTAGTAAAGTGATATTTTTATGATTGCTTTCCATTTTGGAAATACGTAGACATGATGTTTATCTTATTAGAATCTGCAAACTCTGCAACTCGACAGTGGCATAACTAGAAATCACTGGTCCCTCAGCAAAACTATGATGGGCCCCTATCCTGCTTCATCCACAGTGGTTATCTGGGGAGACGATATCAGTCATATGAAAACTAAGAACATGGGGGCCCCCTTGGCTCCCGGGCCCTCTCAAGGTTGCTCCCCCTGGTAGTTACACCCCCTGAATTTCTGGATTTTCTAGATTTTCTTTTTATGAACCTGCTGACGGACTTAAAATTTATCTACTACCTGAAAACTGGATTTTGCTGGATCTGATAGGAATGTTTTTTTTAATGTTGGGCATATTGAAATTCTGCAGTGCTTCTCTTTCTGCATACAACTGATATGTAATGGTTCTCTAAGTAGCTGTGCAACAACATCTGCTCCTTAAATTTAGCTGAGCTGTGTAAGATTGAGATTGCAACATCTCTAGAAAAATGATCAAAGGCAGAAAGGTAGAAAATTGTTCTGCTGATGGTTTCCATTCCACCCGAAAATAATACAATGACCCTGGAAATGTGCGTAATTATTTATGGTACACTGGTGCTAACTTCTTATTGATTAAAGGACATGCAGGAGACAAGCCCGCCCATTACAAGGTAGGTAAGTTCTGGGTACACTGAAAGGTAGAAAGTTGATAAGATCTATTCCAGGGCTGATTTACCCAGAGCCGCTGGGCAAATTTATGGAGTTCGCTACCATTTAGTGTACTTTAATTCCATATTAGGGTGGAACTCACCCGCGCATCCGACGTTCGAAATTTAATATCGCATTTGAGCTAGTTTTAGCACTGGGTTTTAACGAGCTAAATCCTGCAGTGAGTAAATCGGGGTTTCCAGTGTTACAGCAGCTTCTAGAGTGGATAAATACTCACTTTGGTTAGGCATGACATGTGGGTCCTACACACTAAATAACATTGTCAGTGAGTGACTGCATTCTCTCATAGATTAATCAGTAATACCTACCCGGGTCACGTGTGAATCTAGCTTGGGATATTTTAATTAAATTTATCATAACCGTAGATATCCTGAACTAGCCTAAGGATTAGTGTCGTGCTATGGATTTTTTTGTTACAAGTGTCATGTTGACATGTTCTCCAGGAAATGTATACATATGATCAATCTATTGTTATGTACAGTGTATTAATATTATCCCAAGGAAACATCAACTAATTTCACAGCATAAAGTTTTGGACGCATGGCCAACCAGTTGCTCTCACTTAGGTTTCTTGAAGGATGTCCCAGCGTACAATGGGAGCCAGATTTGGCCTCAAAATCTTGATAGTGCAAATATTTCACCAGTAACATTATTGTTGTAACCTTCAGAGGTTGTATGTACCCCTGTGTTGTGGGGTTTCCTCAGTGCATGAAAAAAATGTGTACTGATGTGTGCATGAGATAAGTGCTTAGATTGTAAGCTCTTCAGGGCAGAGTCTGATGGGAATATATAAATGTATTGTAAAGCACCATGAAGATGTTGGCAATATATTAGTAATATAGAGAAGGTTGCACAAGGATGTGTGGCATCACGCTATATTATTTACATGGAAGCAGTCGACCTGTCAAAGGAGTCAGTAGGAATTGCATCTATCTCATTTCCAGCTCCAGTATTGGTAATTGAAGAATGGGAGCATAGCTCCTGTTCTTCATTAATGAACAAAAAAAAGTTTAGTTAATAGTGAGCTATTCCTTAACAAGGGCATTCCTGAAACAAGGGATACTTGTCTGAAGAAGGTGCGTGTCCACCGAAACATCACATGTGTTATAATAAAAAACATTTTTAGTAAGTCTGGAAGTGCCCTATGAATTTGTTCTTTTGATGTACCCACAATCAAGATTCATCCCTATTGTCCGCATTGTGGGTGCTACACATTGAGCAAAGATTGTTACAGAAGATGTCTAGCAAACCCTATTATTTAAACTCACCCATATATTTTCCTAATTGTGATATTTCCAATTTCCCCTAATAATTATTCGTTTTTATTTCTGCCTAATATATAGTTACCCCACCTTCACAGGTAGACCTTCAATGCCTGTGGATTTTACTAACATAAATTTGGATTTTTAGAATGCACATTCCAAATAACCAGAAAACCCCATTATGTAAAAGATCAGCCTGGTACCTGTTTTGTAAGTAGAATTATGGCTGCCTACACATTTACTATTCAATCCCTGCTATTGATTTAGTGATTTAAATAGGACAGTGCTCGAGGTAGTAAATCCTGCGGTCACAGTTTTATTAGAACGTTTAATGTACTGTATGATTGCTTAGGTAGCTACAGAAATTCCTTTCCATTTACAAGCACTGTCCCTTAACGGAGAATCAAGGAAATAGTGTTCAACTAAAATGATAAATGTACCGTCCTACGATATTTATTGACAGGCAGATTACCCAGTAAATGATGTAGTTAGGTAGTTCTTCTTAACCATTCCCTCAATATCTAATTGTACTATCTATTCTTGCATTACAGGTAGGCACAGGGAACTGACATCAATTTGCCAATTGTATGCTGGAACGATTTATTTTCTTACATAGCGCTAAACATAATTTGTCGGCAGGTGTAGACTAGGTGGGGCATGAACCCAGGCCTCAAGGTTGGCTAACCACTGATCCACCATGCTGCAGCAATTAGCACATCTTTTATTAGGCCCCGCTTTAATGCGAATTTAAATATGTATTTGGCTCATTTAAACATTACTAGCTTTATATAAAAGACATTTTCACAAAGCAGTCTGCTGCCGATGTAATCCTAATATTTACATACTTTTATTATAGAAACCAAAATATAATTAACAAAGACAGAGCATGGCAGTAAGGAATACCCTTACACTTTTCCCCTGTCCAACATTTACTGGTCGGCCGGGACAATTGTCATCCAGGTTGTACCCAGCCGATCTGCAGCAACCCAGTAAAATTTGTTGCTGCACATTGTAGCACAGGCAAACTTTAGCACCTCTTATGGCACAACCCCATTATTTCTACTCATTTAAAGTGCATGTCCACCCCCAAAACTAAATTTTGCCCACTACTGACCCACTACTGACTGTGAAGTGTTAAAATCCTTACCTTACATCATTGCTTAAACAGGGCCGTCTCTAGACTTTTGGGCACCCCAAAAAAACTCCAAATGCTGCCCCCCCTTTCCACAGGAAGGGGTGTGGTTTTTATATTGTAAGTGGGTGATGCTTGTCTCGAAGTGGGTGTGGCTTGTCCAGAAGTGTGAGGGGCTTTATAAACATAACTGACATAACTGGTAAATAATGCCTACATTGACTGGTAAATGATGCCCAACATTGATTTTTGATCTGCAGGGCTGACAGACACTGATTTTGATTAAATGAATTGCCAGTCAGAAGGGAGGGGGGGAGTCATACCTGCATTCTGTTTATGCAATGAAAGTCACGGCTCCCCCTGCTAATTAAAGTGACAGTACCTCCCGAAGGTGTGTGTTTTTTTGCAAATGGCATTTGGGTTTCCCCCCTGACATCCGGGCCCCTGGCACATGATGCAAGAATTATTTTTCCCCCCTCTGCATCAAACTGCTGCCCTGCTACATGATGCTGCTCTCGTAATGTGCTTCACCTTGCCTCATTAAGAGCTTCAAATGGTTCTCCTGCAGTGTTTGCCAGAAAGTGAAGAGTAGGAGCCTGTCTGTGTGTAAAAATTGTCCGCCCCTCCCCTGTCCTCTGAGAGGTTTCCTCCCTCTGGATCCCTTTTTCTGCCTGGTGCCCTACCTTAAAACTCTTTTTTCTGTAGTGTAGGAGACCCTAGCCCACCCCAACCTCCGTGTTCGTTTGCTAAACATTCATCAGGAATATACTTACAGAGCTTCCTTCCCTAGTGTTCTGCACTACCAGCAGCCACATCTGTGATTGGCTGCCACTAGCTGGTCCGGCCCCTGGCTTGCATTTTCCAGCAATCAAGGGCTGGATTAGACGCGGGGGAACGAAGCACTGTAAGTACAGTCCGGATGTTCTTTTAGCAAACAAATATGGCGATTGGGTGGGCTAGGGTCCCCTCACTAGGAAAAGGTTTATTTTATAGGTGGAGATACCCTCAAAGACAAATTCTCCTCCCCTTATTAAAACTACAGACTGTCCATCATTAGACTAACAATAGTTTTTAGACACCTGGATCTGAACATTTCATCGAAAAATCAAAAATTAAATCTTAGAATTTCGAAAATTCCTATTGAAAAATCTTCATTTCCCCACTGAAAAATCAAAAAATTGAGATTAGAAATTCCAAAAATTCCAATCAATTGGGTTTGAATCAGATTTTCGGAACTTTTGCGGAACGTGCTGTTGGGACAACAACCTACCAGTTTCTTTCACCTTTAGTTGCAGTAACCTTTACTTCAGTTCAGAGGGCTAATTCATTACCCCGCATACCTTCACTTGCTATTTGGACTTTTATGTTAATTGGTTATAGTTGCAAATATGTAATTGATCGGTAACCTTTAAATCTGCATTAATCACCAAACTGAAATTTCAATAACCACTTCATTGTCTTGCTATAAAATTCCATCCCCATTAGCTGTTTGCTGGTTGATTGATTATGATAATTATAAACTCTGTGGTCTATTGTAACTGTGTGGGTTGTTTTCGTATTTGCTTGTAGCTTTGTTATTAAGTTATAACAATGATCTGAAGACTCTTGTATGAGCTGTCTCTATAAGGTCACTTTAATGGGAAGGTCAGCACAAAAACATACCCTTTAAAGGAAAAAAGGCAGTATTTTTATATTTTCAATGACTATAGTCTGCCTATCCATTGATTTCTATATCCATTCATAAATAGTTCCAAAGTACTGACTTCCTCACTTGCCTTTATAGTGTCTGTTATCGTGTCGGTCCCTGGGTGGTTCAGTTGCTCACTAGAGATCCATCCAACAGCCAATCAGTAGAAATTACTGTTGGAAGTGGTGCAACCTGAAAAAGATTGGCCATTGCAGAACCAGAAATGGCAGCTACTGATCACATCAAAGCATAGCGAAGGGTTTGAAATAAATAGATCTTTCATAAATGAAGACAATATACTGTAGAATACCTAGGTGTGTGTAATATGGATACATGATTTAAATAAAATATTTTTTTCCACTAAACATCCCCTTATGTAACTGTACCTTTCTGGGGGTAAATCGTTGTCTTTGTTCAGCTTTGCTAACTGTGGTCGCTATGAATTTATTTTCTAATCTAGGCATGGAAAGGTTTGGAACTCATGTTCTATCAGAAACATCAATTTATATTTTACCTTTTCCTTTAAGGTAAACTAACCATTATGTTTGTCTTTGGTCTCAGTAACAATAGAAAAAGCAATGTTATTAATGGAAAAAGACCCCTTTGTTGGAGCCTGAATATGCAAAGAATAAAGCAAGAGAACCGGCATTACCTATAGCAAACATTATTCCGTAGTACTGAGCATTTTCTCAAATTGCCTCTGTTGAAAAAAGCTTAGTTGCATACCTACATATCTGCCAGTTAGCAGAAAATTGGAGAGCTCGCTGATAATTTCAGGTCTTATTTTACCTCTTATTTTACCTCACAGCCACACGGAAAGATAATACGCAGTTTATGTTTCAAATCTTCCGGTTTAGAGGTGGTGTGGCACTTAGAGCAAATCCCTTCGAATTTCCGGAAAGATATTTTCTGTGTCAATTGGGCAATCAATAAAATATTCATAAACCACAGATCAGGTTTCTAGAGCTATGTACATCATCAGAGTCTTTGGTATACCCAAGTGAATTGTAGTTAGCAGAATCAATCTCACCCAAGACGCTAAATGTGTACAGAAAAGTGGTGTGTTGTTGGCTCCTGTGTGTAAGTAAATCTATGCAATTTTCCTCAGTAAGAGACATGCGAGGTCGCAGTCAGGATTATGCTAACTTGCTATTGCATCAACTGCAATAAACCATAAGTACAGGTTAGGAAAATATCAGTTTTGAGTTTTTTTCATAACACAAACATCCATTAACTTTACATAGCCGCCATTTCTATGTCTGTGAAAGATAATTATAAAGTGCGATGGCTGTCTTTTTATTGATTTATGGTTTAAGATTGATTTTACTATTAAATAGTCACGGAATTTGTTAATTTTCAATTATCCAGTTTTTTATGTGGTACGGCATAATATTTACAGCCACCAGTATTGCATTTATGCTTTATGGTAAACCGCATTCACTTTTGTGTAGATTTCAGGAGCCCCACACACATAGAAAGATGAGTTACCGTGCTTTTTAATTAACTTGGTGTGATTTAATAACAATAGTAGTTTTGGGGTAAACTTTGCCTTTAAAGATCATCCCCCCAAATGAAGTACATTTGTGCAAGCAGAAAAGAGACCATGAATCCTTAATATGTAAATCAAATTCTAAAAGAACAAGACGACAAATGTACAGTAAAACACTCCATACCAGACCCTATGTGTGAAAAAAAATTCTTAAAGGGCATGTCCACCCCCAAAACTAAAATTTAACCCTATACGGCCCCACTCTGTAGTTTAATAAAATCCTTACCTTACATTTCTGTTCCAAATGGTTCTCCTGCTATGCCCCTCCAAAGTCCAGGAAACTGCAGTTGGATCTGTCCTGCTCCTGCGTCTGCCTCAACCTCGACAAGGTTTGAGGCATGTGCAGAGAGCCCTTCCCCCCTCCCTCTCCCACCCGCTTTGGTCTCCTTCCCCTAGCGTAAATCCATTTTTATGTAATATAGTTCATGTTCCCCCTGCCACACCACTATGATTATATCATCAGAAAGTCCCCCGATCATTACTTACCTACCTTACCTCTCTCCTTTGCGCGTGTGAGCAGCCGGCAGCCGCGCCCGTGATTGCTGCCTCTCAGGCAATCACAGACACGGCAGCCGGTCCCGCTGTATATTATAAAGCTGTAGGGCGAAATTGGTAAACGCTGTATATTATAAAGCTGTAGGGCGAATATGGTAAACGCTGTATTTATAAAGCTGTAGGGTAAAATATGGTAAACTCTGTATATTATAAAGCTGTAGGTGAAATATGGTAAACGCTGTAGATTATAAAGCTGTAGGGTGATTGGTAAACGCTGTAGATTTAAAGCGGTAGGCGAATATGGTAAACGCTGTAGATTATAAAGCTGTAGAACAAAATATGTAACCGCTATGGGCAAATATGGTAAACGCTGTATATTTAAGCTGTAGGGGCGAAATTGGTAAACCTGTAATTTATAAGCTGTAGGGTAAAATATGGTAAACTCTTTATATTATAAAGCTGTAGGGTGAAATATGGTAACGCTGTAGATTATAAAGCTGTAGGGTGAAATATGGTAAACGCTGTAGATTATAAAGCTGTAGGGCGAAATATGGTAAACGCTGTAGATTATAAAGCTGTAGAACAAAATATGGTAACCGCTATAGGGCAAATATGGTAAACGCTGTATATTAAAGCTGTAGGGCGAAATATGGTAAACGCTGTATATTATAAAGCTGTAGGGTAAAATATGGTAAACGCTGTATATATATAAAGCTGTAGGGTGAAATATGGTAACGCTGTAGATTATAAGCTGTAGGGCGAAATATGGTAACGCTGTAGATTATAAAGCTGTAGGCGAATATGGTAAACGCTGTAGATTATAAAGCTGTAGAACAAAATATGGTAACCGCTATAGGGCAAAATATGGTAAAGTAGCTGTATATTATAAAGCTGTAAGGCGAATATGGTAAACGCTGTATATTAATAAGCTGTAAGGCGAAATATGGTAAACGCTGTATATTACAAAGCTGTAGAACAAAATTGGTAAACGCTGTATATTTTAAAGCTATAGGGCAAAATATGGTAAACGGTGTATATTACAAAGCTGTGAGTAAATATGGTAAACGGTATATTATAAAGCTTTAGGGCAAAATATGTAAACCTGTATATTTTAAAGCTATAGGGCAAAATGCTAAACGCTGTATATTATAAAACTATAGGCAAAATATGGTAACGCTGTATATTATAAAGCTATAGGGCAAAATATGGTAAACGCTGTATATTAATAAAGCTGCAGCGTGAAATATGGTAAACGCGGTAGATTATAACGCTGTAGGGCGAAATATGGTAAACGCTATAGGGTAAAATATGGTAACGCTGTATATTATAAAGCTGTAAGGCGAAATATGGTAAACGCTGTATATTACAAAGCTGTAAAAACAAAATATGGTAAACGCTATATATTTTAAAGCTATAGGGCAAAATATGGTAAACGGTGTATATTACAAAGCTGTAGAGTAAAATATGGTAAACGCTGTATATTATAAAGCTATAGGGCAAATATTATAACCGCTGTATATATAAAGCTATAGGGCAAAATATGGTAAACGCTGTATATTATAAAGCTATAGGGCAAAATATGGTAAACGCTGTATTATAAAGCTATAGGGCAAAATATGGTAACGGTGTATATTACAAAGCGTGAGAGTAAAACATAGTAAACGCTGTATATTAGAAAGCTGTAGAACAAAAATGGGAAATGCTGTATATTATAAAGCTATAGGGCAAAATATGTAAACGCTGTATATTATAAGCTATAGGGCAAATTGGTAAACGCTGTATATTATAAGCTATAGGGCAAAAATATGGTAAACGCTGTATATTATAAAGCTAGAGGCAAAATGGTAAGCGCTGTATATTATAAAAGCTGTAGGGCAAAATATGGTAAACGCTGTATATTATAACTATAGGGCAAATATGGTAAACACTGTATATTATTACCTGTAGAACAAATGATATATAACCTGTGTATACAGTATTATTCACTAAATTTAAAAAAAAGGCCTTGTCTTTATCCTTTTCTATATTTTTAGTTCTGTCAGGCTTGAACCCTTTTTGCTCTCAGTGCTCCCTGTCAATAGATCTCCTCATGTCTTGTTGAGCCACTCCTAGTTAGTATGCATGTCTCCTCTCTATGTATCCACCCCCTCCCAAAACTGAGGCACAGCTAGAGTGTGGAGCATGAGCATGGGAGATGATCTGTGACCCACTACAGTCGATAGCATTCACCCAGTAATTTTGTGCTATAGTGATAACTGCAGGATTGGGGTTATCTGCACAGAAAGATACAGAGCAACAGATAATGCTTATTACCTTTCCTGATCTTAATGCTGAATCAATTAGCCATGACAGAGAAATAAGCTTTACTGTTATAGAATGGATAGTTTCTACTGTAGTGAGCAGGGGGAGGGGCTGGATGATTGACAGTTCATTACTGACTAGCTGTGCCCCGCCCTCTTTAAAAATTAAAACTCCCAGAGCTAAGAAACAGGGGATAGAAGTCAGAGAAGAAAATAAAAGCAGATTTAAGATTGTTGGTAATTAATCCTATTACTGTGTGATTAGTCAAAAACTGGTTTGCCCCAGTTTACATGTCCTTTAACTGTGCGGCAAATTGTTTTAAACGTTGTATATTATTAAACTGTGGGGCAAATTATATTCAGCTGATCTCAAACCATACTGCACTGTGTGTGATTTCACTATTCAAATGTTCACTATTTGTGATTCCAATTCCACTTTTAAGGAATACTAGAATGATGGAAAGATAGAAATGTCTATGGATCTAGATCCAGCCCAATGATATAAAAACCACAAAATGCCAATAACCAACAACATGTATTGCAGGGGATAGGGTCTCGAACAATCCCATCCCTGGGTGTGTACATGTACAATTGGCAGCAATTCTGTTGAATCCTGAAGATTCCTGGTTAATCAGTGTTGAAATTCCCTGTGTATTGGCGGCTATACATAGCAATGTTGTATGTTCAAAGTGACACCATGCACATATTTATTTACACACTAATGGGGGAATTCTCAGAGAAGCATCCTCCGTGCAGCGGCATTTTAATCTAAATAGGTCTTTCTAAATTCTGATTTGAACTTTTGGCTCCCTAGAGATGCTGGGAGTTTAGTTACAAAATCTTGAATTTTTACAAAGAAACATATTACCCAAAAGTCTTTCTGTGACTTTTTGGAAACCCTAAAAGGGGACATATAAGGTTAAAATAAAAATCTGGTAATTAAGCAGTGATCCAGCATTGAGCCAGTAGTTTAATAGTAGAACACAAAGCCAGGATTGGGCCATGTGTATGCAGAATTGCATAGGGATGTATCTGTTTTTATTAGAAATCAAACAAAAACCTTTCCCTTGATGTAGAATAATATGTGTAAACTCGGTTTCCATTTGCTAGAATGGTTGCGAAGTAAGGCAACAGCTACCATTAGACAGTGATTGGTTATTAAAGAGAATGTCAACTATAATGTAGATATGAAATATTTGTTGTTTTGTGCACTGTAAGCTAAAAACCTGCAAGTGCTTGTTACACGCACAATGCAGAAAATTCACTTTGTGCTTTCAGATAGATTGCCTGTCTTTGCTAGAACAAAGAATGTGTTCGCAGATAGTCCCAACGCTTAAAAGCCTTCTCAAGAGAGAGTTAGACTACAGTAACACCAATAAGAAGAAGTAGGATTTAGCACTGGCCTATCACAATGTGATTCGATTTAAGTGTCCTCAGCTATGCCTTACCTTCCATTCTTCAAAATAAATTTCAGGAGCCAGGAATGAAGTTAACCAACTTACCTGGTCTAGCACTCCTCCCCATGTCCTCTGACAGGTCCTCTCTGTATTCTATGCACATCGCATATGCGCATAGTTTAAGCTTCGGCACTGTCAGAGGAACAACAGAGGAGCAAGAGATCAGGTAAGTTGATTACCTTCATTCCTGGCTCCTGAATGTTTTATTGAAGAACAGGAGGTAAGGCACAGCTGGGGAACTTTAAATCCGAATTGCATTGTGACAAAGTGATAGGCCATCAGTGGTTTTAACCACTGGAGATAACCTTTAAATCTGTTGCGGGAGATACCCGGAGTGATAGTGGCTCTGGATAAATGCTCCCTGGAGTTTTCAAGTTCGACATCCCTGATGTAGGTTTGATAGAAGTGAACATAATACCTTTATAGCATTGCGTAACATCGTTAGCAATCCCATGTATTTGAAAGGGGCTTTAATTAAAATTTGTTCATTAATTTAGTCTGTTTCCTTTCCTTAGCTTATCTTATTTTGCAAAAAGAAATGCTAGAGGATTATTAGCTTACCAAAGAAGAAAGACTTTTCAATGTCCCTGCTCCTTTGAACATTCAATCTGGCTAAAAGCAGGAATGGTTCTTTAAAGACAATGATCTCTTCATGCCCCCAGAATTAAGTAGGTTTTTAACTTACAATAGTTTAGTAATGTACATTTGGTTTGATTCTGTTATTTGGGTTTTAATTTTGTACTAATTTGTTTTGTTGTTAAAGGGTATCTCCACTGCTAAAAGTCACCTGGGTTGTAGGATAGATATGTGGATGGTGGAAATGTACCTGCAGTATCCTGTGTCTTTGAGCAGTAGTTTAGAAGAAATCCAATGAGTTTGTCCCACAACGCTGTGATGGGTGCAGGTCCGCCCCCTTTCATTGACTGCCTGTATGTAAAATGTCCGACGCATGTTTCCTTTAGTGCATGTGCAGAAGGTGAGAGGATCCGTCGGGACTGCTGTCTGGTCGATCACACACACACACACACACACCACACACACACACACACACCACACACACACACCCACCACACCACACACACACACACACACACACACACACACACACACACACACACACACACACCACACCCACACACACACCACACACACACACACACACCACACACACACACACACACACACACACACACACACACACACACACACACACAACACACACACACACACACAACACCACCACACACACCACACACACACACACACACACACACACACACACACACCACACACCCACACCTCCAACTAAATGGAGGAACAATCACATGACCATCACAGCAGCAACTGCTACCTCACAATTAATGGAGGAGTAATCAGGTACTTCCTTTTTCTCTCTCCCACTCCCTCCCATACCGATTGCCTCATATTCCCAGCATCCCCTATGAAATCAATCTTAGAGTTAGACACAAACAAATCTTTATTAAAACAACACAAGTTCCCCTGTATTTGTTACAGTAGTGTGGGAAGAGGGTTTAACTTTTCCTCCCTGTCTCTCTCTGCATAATCAGCTGGAAAAATAAACTTAGAGAGTCAGGAGGAAAGATTTCTTACTGCAGCCAAGTGGGTGTGTCTGCTACCATGATGATGCACATTGAGTGACAGCACTCCCAGCACAGGGGAAGACACACCCCCAGGAACCTGCACACTTTCCCATGCTTCTGCAATCAAACGAAAAGGAATTCTGGGAAAGGTTGGGGATGGTGTACTTTAAAATAAACCAAAAAAAAAATGCTTTTTCCTCAGTGGAGATACCCTTAAAGAAGATAATAGTGTCCGAGAGTGCAGTTGATAGAAACAAATGCCTGGAGCACTGGGTTCCAGCCAATGTACTAGAAGGAAATTGTCTTTGGGATTTTTAGACTAATACTGCCCGTACAAACAAAGGGATAAATAGGCAAACGGCATGCTTAGTGGGGCAAAGGTTAATTATCCTAAAGGAGAACTAAACCTATTTTTTTTAAATTCTAATGTAAAAGCTTTTCTCCCAAAACACCTATACAGTGTAAGATTCTTTTCTAGTAATTGTATTTACTTACTCAATATTAACGTTGGATGAGCGGGTTACACAAAAATCAACCGCGCATCCGACGCTCTCGATTTAATATCGTGTTTGCGCTAGTTGTAGCGCAGGCTTTTAACGCCAGCAAACAGCTGGCGTTAAACCTGCAGTGGGTAATCCCTTAACTGGATTTACCCACATTCACAAATGCATTATTAAATTGCAGAAGGAGCATTTACCCAGCTCGATAGCGGCTCTGGGTAAATGAGCCTGAGAGATTTTAAATGTACCTATTTTATTGTTTATTGTATTGTTGTGTCCTTGAGGACACAGGTTCAAATCCAAAGAATTCCTTTTCCTCAATGCTTGTTAGAAAAAAATGCAAAGATTACTTTGGTTTGATCTGTTGTGCTCTAGAGAGCACATGAAGTTTGCAGCATACATTAATTATTCAATAAAAGTTCTATGGTGCTAATTTGCCCTAACCAATCGTATGTTAGCTTTCAAATGTTTAATAAGATCTAAATGGTTGGGGCAAAATTAGCACCATTTTTAACGCCATTTTTTTTATTGAATCTCCCTGTAAGAATCCCACACCTCAGAGAGATGAATTATGGGAGTTGACCACTAGTACCCACAGATTTATCATTAATTAACCATCAGCCACAGCATGGGGGGAAGTGAGACATGGCTTGTTTCTTTGGAATGTGCTGTTTTTGGGACATGGTTGTCTCAATAGACAATAGGAGTCTTTAGTTCCCCTTTAATAATATTTTGCCATCGCATGCACAAACTCCCATTCATTTGACTAGAGATCAGCCAATTGGAAGCAAAGGAAGTCAAAGAGATGTGAGTCACCATCTTTTTTATGTGTTAATGCAGCCAAACACAAGGATTATTACCTCCAACATTCTTATGATGTTCAGTTGATATTCCAACCTGTTCCGATCTTTTTGTGATAGACTTAAATAGGCCAGGACCGACAAAAGTAGTGTGACTTTAGACATTATTTAAATTTGATGACTGAATGATGAATTCAACACCAAATCTAATGTCTTATAGGTGTTAAGCCGGTATTAGGCTGGACAGACATGGATTAATGTTTTTGAAGATTTGATCTCTTTGATCTTATCTTCCAAAAATCAATTTCTTCCAATTTGCCCAATAACTAGACTCTCTGGGGGAGATTTACCCAGAGCCATTATAGCTCCAGGTAAATCTCCCTTACACGATTCAATATCGCATTAGTGCACATGGGATTGCATGATTTTTAGCACCGGCTTGTTAGTCTGCATTAAAATCATGCCTAAAAGAGTGCAAACGCAATGTCTTTTGCGTAACTCGCGTATCCGGTGCTAAATAAGAGTTAAAGTTGCACTATTTGCGCTAACTCCCCCTCGGTGTTTGGAGTTTATTGAACAAAAGCCTGACCGGCAAGATGGAAAATTTGTGGCCACTGGGCAGAAGATTCAGAAGTAGAAAATTGATGGACACATGCAGGGTTATTTAATCAAAGTTTTTATCTTTAAAAATGGTGTAGCTTTTAAATGTTAAATAAGATCTGATTGGTTGGGCAAAATTAACACCATTTTACAATAAGAACTTTTACTGAATCTGATGGTTTTTAAGGCATAGAACAGTACAAGGTATGCTATGATCAATTATAGATCAAAAAATCCTTTGTGTCAAGTGATGGACAAGAGTGCAAATATTACCACTAGCTAATTAGGAGTATGTTTGCGTTTTAAGACAAATATCTTATGTGCTAACTTCCCTGCTGTTGACATTAGTGAGCTGACATTTCAGGTTCTAACGGTCCTTCTTCTTCCCAGAATGCACCACATCCTTGGAATGTTCCGACAGTAATTTCTACTGATGGCTGTTGGATGGGTCAAACATGCTCATATCTCTACTGAGCAACTGAATCATACCAGGCACTGGGTCAAGGGCAAGACCATAACGGTCTTTACTAGGGGTCCTGCAAACAGGAATTCAGTATTCGGAAGCATTTATTTCATACAGACAAAATGCTGAATTGGGATGAAAAAATACTGTTATTTTTTCTTTAAAATATATGTTCCCCTTTAATACACCCACTGGTCAGATTATGGCTTTGCAAATTTCAAATATTATTTACAAACTGCTAGATATTATTAGCAGTACCGTACAAAAAAATTCAATATTTTAAATGACATTCATTCTAAAATAGCAGAAATGCCATTCATCATTTCAGACATTACTTGGTAGGAAAATCCCAGCAGACTTATACGGTATGTTGTGGATTTTGTCCATAATTATCATAGAATAATGGAATTGCAGCCATTCCAACATAACAGCAGAGATGATCCATGTACTGTAATAACAGGTGAACATTTCCATGGTTATATTAGAATGGACATCATTTTACAACATAGTGTTCTTATGCCTTTGGAATTTACATAAAGAATGTCAGACTATACACTCTGTTATCTGTTCATTTCAGCGAACATTGGCTGGCCATATGGAAAAATGCTGGTAATAATTTGTTTTCCACCAGCCGGAAACACAATATGGAATCATTATTAGAGCTGCCAAATGTTTCATACGTAAATATAAATATATATAAATGACCCCATGGCAACACTTCTGGAGAACTAGTATGAAGGCAGGAATATTTGAATATTTGGATCAATTTTTTTCAGCTGTTTCGAGGGCTGAGTTGATAATGCAATTATTAATTAATATTTTGCCTGGAAATATTAGGCAGTCTTCTAACAAATGGTGATCGGACCAGCAGAAAAATGTTCCAGCAGGCCAATCAGGCCACGTTATCATTAGCAGATTTGAAAATAAAATTGGTGGTTCCTGATCAGATTTTGATTGGGAAGTAGTAATATGTTACTCCATCTTGCAGCCATATTACAGTGTATGTGCTGCTTTAAATACATCTTATTCTGAACATTACTACTGTAGTGAAAGATTTCATTTCTTTTATCCAGGAATATCCTAGCTTCAGAATTATCCAGAATTCTAGTGAAATGTTTTATCCAGAGGTTTTTGGACTGTTAGAATGAATGTGTTTTAGACAATAGTTCTCCTTTAAATCAAAATTAAAAGTAATCTTATTTAAGTTAAAAGGGCTAATTGAAATGGTGTATCTTGTGCATGTTAAATCATTTCTACCCATAATCAATAGTGCAAAATCTGGAAATCTTTAACTTGATATGGATGATATTAAAAGCTCTTCAATCAGCTCCTCTGTCTCACCTTAGCTGTAGGATACTGAGCATGCCTATACTCTGCGGGTAAGGGACAGAGCAGGAATAATAAACATAAAATGAAAATCAAAAAAAAATGAAATTAATTTTACACAGAGATCCACTAGTGCAAAATCAGGAAAACCTTTAATTTGATCAGGCAGCCCAAATAATTCCCTTTCTTTTTAGTTTATTGCCATTTATAATATTAGAAGATTTTCAGTTGGCTCTACATGTCACCTTGGCTTGTCCTCCCTCATTTTCTTGGCTGTCCTCCCTCTTTCTCCCTTCATTTCCTTTACTAGTTCTATAACAATAGTTTTATAGGAAGGGTGCAATACGTTCTGTATAGTATTTAAAGGACAATTGCATTCTCCAAGCTCCAAGTCTGGGATCTATCCAAAGGGGAAAGAGGCTTCTTGAAGAATGTGTCTTCCTTGGTTAGGTCCTGGACCAGAAGGGGATGGAGCAAAAACACTAGTTATAGAAATGCACTAAAACCAACATATCAAAAAGATAAATACATACTTAGATACACTAATACATTTATGGGCAAAGTAAAAATGTCAAGCAGGAAAACAGCGGTTAAATGAAAAATGTAAATCAAGGAAAATAGGAAAATAGAGAAGGATGAGCTGAAAAGCGGATCGGATGTGAAGTGTGAAATAGAGAGGTACTGGAGACAATTTAGTGCAGAAAAGGATAAATGAGGATGGATGGAGAGTGACTCATCCGTGAAAGTACAGACCATAATAGGATATTGGTGATGTAACAAAGCTCCAAGGATGGCCAAAGTCTGAGTTAAGTTACGTTATGAAAAGTGGCCATATTTCCATACAAACCAATCACACCAATCCCACATCTCATGGGCCTTTTTAACTAAAAAGCATTTCAAGAAATAACAATAATTGCCTTAAAAATACCATAAACATAGGTTCTGTTTTCTTTCAGTATGTGTCTGTTGATTTGTGTACAAAACAATGACCACTAATAGTCCAATAGCAGCTTATGCTAAAGTTTAACTACTGGATGTGTAATATATATTTTCTACCATAGGATGAGATACGATATAACACATTTATTAATAACCACTGAAATCATCCACGAAGGCCTCATGTTTCCTAGCTAGAGCAATTTATCTTATTCTTATTTGCTCCCTTGGGGGTTCTGTCAAATATACTTAAAGGAAAAGTTCAGGTTCAAATACTTTTTCCTACCAAGGGCTAGGCCATACTAATGCATTGCGTGGCGATCCATTAATAGGAGCGAATGCGATCCGCATTTTCTTTGTCAGTCGCATGCGCTCTTATGCACAACATTGCATGAGCGCAATGGAAACACGTGTGCTAGTTTCCGCTGGCCTTACAGACCAGAACTGCTGAGAGACAAGTTTGTGTCAGTTACCTCCTCACCCCCTACCACCTCCATTCCAATGTTTATTCAGGAAATCTCAGTTTGCTTATCAAATAATAATAATTGGGAGTTTCCAAAGAGCTGCTTCTTCTCATCACGCTGTGCTAGTGAAGGAACTAGACGACTTCCAGTAGTGTAACGATTTACTGACTTGCACAGGTATACCTTTAGCTGAGAAATAATGATTCAATGTTTAAAAGTAATATAATAACGACTCTAATTAAAGGATATATTCACCCATATATAATACTGTATATCTCCCCATTAAAGGCATGTCAACCCCCCTACTGAAATTTGCCACACTGTTGAGCCCACTGTGTAGTGTTAAATGACCCCTATCTTCTCTTCTGCTGTATATGGTTGTCCGGTATGGCCGAAATACAGTCCAGGAAACTGAGAGTGGAGCCTGTTCCTGGTATAATAATATGTTTCCTCGCCTTTAATTGTTCCTCCTTGAGGTTTCTGGCATGTGCAGTGGGTATTCTCCTCTCCATCCTGTTGCCTTATGTTGCTGCTTCAGTGCAAATAATTTTAAAGTGGGCAAAAAAATTCTATGATGCAGGCAATCTCTGCAAACCTAAACTTTGCTAGGTTGAAATTCTGAAATTGTGCCTAAATATACTACCAGTACCAGCCTTATTCCCTCGGCTACCTTCTGCTGCTTCTTTCATACACAAAGCAGGAAAGGGGCCGTACCAGCAGCCGTGTCAGTGATTGGCTGAGTTCTTAATTAATCTAACAGGAGCAAGCAACAAAACCTTTTAACTTACCCACGATCGCACTCCTACAATGCTTCCTCTGACTGCTCCCAATTGTATCAGGGCGTTTAAGGGGTTTTCCCAGAGGATAGGGCTGTGTGTATCAGTGCCTGTCAGACTCCAGAGGGATAGGGTCTGTATGTATCAGTGCTTGTCAGGCCCAGAGGAATAGGGCTGTGTGTATCTGTGCCAGTCAGGTCCCATAGGGATAGGGCAGTGTGTTATCAGTGCCTGTCAGACTCCAGAGGATAGGGGCTGTGTGAATCAGTGCTTGTCAGACTCCAGAGGGATAGGGTCTGTATGTATCAGTGCTTGTCAGGCCCAGAGGAATAGGGCTTGTGTATCTGTGCCAGTCAGGTCCCATAGGGATAGGGTCAGTGTGTATCAGTGCCTGTCAGACTCCAGAGGGATAGGGGCTGTGTGAATCAGTGCTTGTCAGGCCCAGAGTGATAGGGGCTGTGTTTATCAGTGCCAGTCAGGTTCCATAGGGATAGGGTCGGTGTATATCAATCCTGTCAGACTCCAGAGGGATAGGGGCTGTGTGAATCAATGCTTGTCAGGCCCAGATGATAGGGGCTGTTTGCATCAGTGCTTGTCAGGTCCCATAGGGATAGGGTCTGTGTTATCAGTGCTTGTTAGGCCCCAGAGGGATAGGGGCTGTGTGTATCAGTGGTTGTCAGGCCCCAGAGGGATAGGGGCTATGTGTATCAGTGCTTGTTAGGCCCAGAGTGATAGGGGGCTGTGTGTATCAGTGCCTGTCAGACTCCAGAGGGATAGGGCTGTGTGAATCAATGCTTGTCAGGCCCAGAGGGATAGGGTCTTGTGTATGAGTGCTTGTCAGGTCACATAGGGATAGGTATGTGTGTATCAGTGCCTGTCAGACTCCAGAGGGATAGGGGCTGTGTGTATCAGTTCTTGTCAGGCCCCAGAGGGATAGGCGCTGTATGTATCAGTGGTTGTCAGGCCCCAGAGGGATAGGGGCTGTGTGTATCAGTGGTTGTCAGCCCAGAGGGATAGGGGATGTGTGTATCAGTGCTGTTAGGCCCCAGAGGTATAGGGTCTGTGTGTATGAATACGGTACCTGTAAGTCCCCAGAAAAAAAGGGATGTGTGTATCAGTGCCTGTCAGGCCCGAGTGATAGGGCTGTGTGTATTAGTGCCTGTCAGGCCCCAGAGGGATAGAGCTGTGTGTATATTGCCTATCAAACTACAGATGGATAGGGCTGTGTGTATCAGTGCCTGTCAGACTCCAGAGGGATTGGGCTGTGTGTATCATGCTTGCCTGGTCCCAAAGGGATAGGGTCTGTGTGTATCAGTGCCTGTCAGACTCCAGGGGGATAGGGCTGTGTGTATCATGCTTGTATGGCCCCAGAGGGATAGGTGTTGTGTGTATCAGTGCTTGTCAGACTTCAGAGGGATAGGGGCTATGTGTATCAGTGCTTGTCTGGTCCCATAGGGATAGGGGCTGTGTGTATCAGTGCCTGTCAAACTTCAGAGGGATAGGGTCTGTGTGTATCAGTGCCTGTCAGACTCCAGAGGGATAGGGCTGTGTGTATCAGTGCTTGCCTGGTCCCAAAGGGATAGGTTCTGTGTGTTCAGTGCCTGTCAGACTCCAGGGGGATAGGGCTGTGTGTATCATGCTTGTATGATGGCCCAGAGGATATGGTGTTGTGTGTATCAGTGCTTGTCAGACTTCAGAGGGATAGGGGCTATGTGTATCAGTGCTTGTCTGGTCCCAAAGGGATAGGGTCTGTGTGTATCATGCCTGTCAGACTCCAGAGGGATAGGGCTGTGTGTATCAGTGCTTGTCTGGTCCCAAAGGGATAGGGTCTGTGTGTATGACAGTCACTATACACCAGACCCTATCCCTCTGAAGTCTGACAGGCACTGATACACACACCCCTATCCCTATGGGGCCATACAAGCACTGATACACACACCCCTATCCCCCCTGGATTCTGACAGGCACTGATACACACAGACCCTATCCCTTTGGGACCAGACAAGCACTGATACCAACACGCCCTATCCCCCTGGAGTCTGACAGGCACTGATACACACAGACCCTATCCCTTTGGACCAGACAAGCACTGATACACATAGCCCCTATCCCTCTGAAGTCTGACAAGCACTGATACACACAACCCCTATCCCTCTGGGGCCATACAAGCACTGATACACACAGCCCTATCCCCCTGGAGTCTGACAGGCACTGATACACACAGAACCTTATCCCTTTGGGACCAGGCAAGCACTGATACACACAGCCCTATCCCTCTGGAGTCTGACAGGCACTGATACACACAGACCCTATCCCTCTGAAGTTTACAGGCACTGATACACACAGCCCCTATCCCTATGGACCAGACAAGCACTGATACACATAGCCCCTATCCCTCTGAAGTCTGACAAGCACTGATACCACAACACCTATCCCTCTGGGCCATACAAGCACTGATACACACAGCCCTATCCCCTGGAGTCTGACAGGCACTGATACACACAGACCCTATCCCTTGGGACCAGGCAAGCACTGATACACACAGCCCAATCCCTCTGGAGTCTGACAGGCACTGATACACACGCCCTATCCATCTGTAGTTTGATAGGCAATGATACACACAGCTCTATCCTCTGGGGCCTGACAGGCACTAATACACACAGCCCTATCACTCTGGGGCCTGACAGGCACTGATAAACACATCCCCTTTTTTTCTGGGGACTTACAGGTACCGTATTCATACACACAGACCCTATACCTCTGGGGCCTAACTAGCACTGATACACACATCCCCTATCCTCTGGGGCCTGACAACCACTGATACACACAGCCCCTATCCCTCTGGGGCCTGACAACCACTGATACATACAGCGCCTATCCCTCTGGGGCCTGCAAAACTGATACACACAGCCCCTATCCCTCTGGAGTCTGACAGGCACTGATACACACATACCTATCCCTATGTGACCTGACAGCACTCATACACACAGACCCTATCCCTCTGGGCCTGACAAGCATTGATTCACCGCCCCTATCCCCTGGAGTCTGACAGCACTGATACACACAGCCCCTATCACTCTGGCCTAACAAGCACTGATACACATAGCCCCTATCCCTCTGGGGCCTGACAACCACTGATACACACAGCCCCTATCCCTCTGGGCCTAACAAGCACTGATACACACAGACCCTATCCCTATGGGACCTGACAAGCACTGATGCAAACAGCCCCTATCCATCTGGCCTGACAAGCATTGATTCACACAGCCCCTATCCCTCTGGAGTCTGACGGCATTGATATACACCGACCCTATCCCTATGGAACCTGACTGGCACTGATAAACACAGCCCCTATCACTCTGGGCCTGACAAGCACTGATTCACACAGCCCCTATCCCTCTGGAGTCTGACAGGCACTGATACACACTGACCCTATCCCTATGGACCTGACTGGCACAGATACACACAGCCCTATTCCTCTGGGGCCTGACAAGCACTGATACATACGACCCTATCCCTCTGGAGTCGACAACACTGATTCACACAGCCCCTATCCCTCTGGAGTCTGACGGCACTGATACACACTGACCCTATCCCTATGGGACCTGACTGGCACAGATACACACAGCCCTATTCCTCTGGGCCTGACAAGCACTGATACATACAGACCCTATCCCTCTGGAGTCTGACAGGCACTGATACACACAGCCCTATCCCTCTGGGAAAACCCCTTAAACGCCCTGATACAATTGGGAGCAGTCAGAGGAAGCATTGTGGAGTGCGATCGTGGGTAAGTTAAAAGGTTTTGTTGCTTGCTCCTGTTAGATTAATTAAGACTCAGCCAATCACTGACACGCTGCTGGTACGCCCCCCTTCCCTGCTTTGTGTATGAAAGAAGCAGCAGAAGGTGCCGAGGGAATAAGGGCTGGTACTGGTAGTATATTTAGGCACCAATTTCAGACATTTCAACCTAGCAAAGTTTAGGTTTGCAGAGATTGCCTGCATCATAGAATTTTTTTGCCCACTTTAAAATTATTCACTGAAGCAGCAACATAAGGCAACAGGATGGAGAGGAGAATACCCCACTGCACATGCCAGAAACCTCAAGGAGGAACAATTAAAGGCGGAAACATATTATACCAGGAACAGGCTCCCACTCTTCAGTTTCCTGGACTGTATTTCGGCCATACCGGACAACCATATACAGCAGAAAGAAAGATAGGGGTCATTTAACACTACACAGTGGGCTCAACAGTGTGCAAATTTCAGTAGGGGGGTTGACATGCCCTTTAATGGGGAAAGATATACATTATTATATATGGGTGAATATATCCTTTAATTAGAGTCGTTATTATATTACTTTTAAACATTGAACATTTATTTCTCAGCTAAAGGTATACCTGTGCAAGTCAGTAAATCGTTACACTACTGGAAGTCGTCTAGTTCCTTCACTAGCACAGGGTGATAGAAAGCAGCTCTTTGGAAATCTCCAATTATTATTATTTGATAAGCAAACTGAGATTTCCTGAAAAACATGGAATGGAGGTGGTAGGGGGTGAGGAGGTAACTGACACAAACTTGTCTCTCAGCAGTTCTGGTTGTAAGGCCAGCGGAAACTAGCACACGGTGTTTCCATTGCGCTCATGCAATGTTTGTGCATAAGAGCGCATGCGACTGACAGAAGAAAATGCGGATCGCATTCGCTCCTATTAATGGATCGCACAGCAATGCATTAGTATGGCCTAGCCCTTGGTCAGGAAAAAGTATTTGAACCTGAACTTTTCCTTTAAGTATATTTGACAGAACCCCCAAGGGACAAATAAGAATAAGATAAATTGCTCTAGCTAGGAAACATGAGGCCTTCGTGATGATTTCAGTGGTTATTTAATAAATGTGTTATATCGTATCTCATCCTATGGTAAGAAAATATATATTACACATCCAGTAGTTAAACTTTAGCATAAGCTGCTATTGGACTATTAGTGGTCATTGTTTTGTAACAAATCAACAGACACATACTGAAAGAAACAAACCTATGTTTATGGTATTTTTAAGGCAATTTATTGTTATTTCTTGAAATGCTTTTTAGTTAAAAAGGCCCATGAGATGCTGGGATTGGTGTGATTGGTTTGTATGAAATATGGCCACTTTTCATACGTAACTTAACTCAGACTTTGGCCATCCTTGGAGCTCTTGTTACATCACCAATATCCTATTATGGTCTGTACTTTCACGGATGAGTCACTCTCCATCCATCCTCATTTATCCTTTCTGCACTAAATTGTCTCCAGTACCTCTCTATTTCACACTTCACATCCGATCCGCTTTTCAGCTCATCCTTCTCTATTTTCCTATTTTCCTTGATTTACATTTTTCATTTAACCGCTGTTTTTCCTGCTTTGACATTTTTACTTTGCCCATAAATGTATTAGTGTATCTAAGTATGTATTTATCTTTTTGATATGTTGGTTTTAGTGCATTTCTATAACTAGTGTTTTTGCTCCATCCCCTTCTGTGCCAGGACCTAACCAATGGAAAGACACATTCTTCAAGAAGCCTCTTCCCCTTTGGATAGATCCCAGACTTGGAGCTTGGAGAATGCAATTGTCCTTTAAATACTAATACAGATACGTATTGCACCCTTCCTATAAAACTATTGTTATAGCAACTAGTAAAGGAAATGAAGGGAGAAATGAGGGAGGACAGCCAAGAGAAATGAGGGAGGACAGCCAAGGTGACATGGTAGAGCCAACTGAAAATCTTCTAATATTATAAATGGCAATAACTTAAAGAAAGGGAATTATTTGGGCTGCCTGACAATTAAAGGTTTTCCTGATTTTGCACTAGTGGATCTCTGTGTAAAATTATTTCATTTTATTTTTTGATTTTCATTTTATGTTTATTATTCCTGCTTGTCCCTTACCCGCAGAGTATAGGCATGCTCAGTATCCTACAGCTAAGGTGAGACAGAGGAGCTGATGAAGACTTTTAATATCACCCATATCAAGTAAAGATTTTCCAGATTTTGCACTATTGATTATGGTAGAAAATGATTTAACATGCACAAGATACACCATTTCAATTAGCCCTTTTAACTTTAATAGATTACTTTTAACTTTTGATTTAAAGGAGAACTATTGTCTAAAACACATTCATTCTAACAGTCCAAAAACCTCTGGATAAAACATTTCACTAGAATTTCTGGTAATTCTGAAGCTAGGATATTCCTGGTAAAAGAAATGAAATCTTTCACTACAGGTAATGTTCAGAATAAGATGTATTTAAAGCAGCACATACACTGTAATATGGCTGCAGATGGAGTAACATATTACTACTTCCCAATCAAAATCTGATCAGGAACCACCAATTTTATTTTCAAATCTGCTAATATAACGTGGCCTGATTGGCCTGCTGGAACATTTTTCTGCTGGTCCGATCACCATTTGTTCAGAAGACTGCCTAATTTTCCAGGCAAATATATTAATATATTTGCATTATCAACTCAGCCCTCGAAACAGCTGAAAAATTGATCCAAATATTCAAATATTCCTGCCTTCATACTAGTTCTCCAGAAGTGTTGCCATTGGGGTCATTTATATATATTTATATTTACGTATGAAACATTTGGCAGCTCTAATAATGATTCCATATGTGTTTCCTGGCTGGTGAAAACAATTATTACCAGCATTTTATCCATATGGCCAGCCAATGTTCGCTGTAATGAACAGATAACAGAGTGTATAGTCTGACATTCTTTATGTAAATTCCAAGAGGCATAAAACACTATGTTGTAAAATGATGTCCATTCTAATATAACCATGGAAATGTTCACCTGTTATTACAGTACATGGATCATCTCTGCTGTTATGTTGGAATGGCTGCAATTCCATTATTCTATGAATAATTATGGACAAAATCCACAACATACCGTATAAGTCTGCTGGGATTTTCCTACCAAGTAATGTCTGAAATGATGAATGGCATTTCTGCTATTTAGAATGAATGTCATTTAAAATATTGAATTTTTTTGTACGGTACTGCTAATATATCTAGCAGTTTGTAAAATATTTTGAATTTTGCAAAGCCATAATCTGACCAGTGGGTGTATTAAAGGGGAACATATATTTTAAAGAAAAAATAACAGTATTTTTTCATCCCAATTCAGCATTTTGTCTGTATAGAAATAATGCTTCCGAAATACTGAATTCCTGTTTGCAGGACCCCTAGTAAGACCGTTATGTCTTGCCCTTGACCCAGTGCCTGGTATGATTCAGTTGCTCAGTAGAATATGAGCATGTTTGACCCATCCAACAGCCAATCAGTAGAAATTACTGTCAGGAACATTCCAAGGATGTGGTGCATTCTGGGAAGAAGAAGACCGTTAGAACCGAAATGTCGCTCACTAATGTCAACACAGGGAAGTTAGCACATAAGATATTTGTCTTAAAACGCAAACATACTCCTAATTAGCTAGTGGTTAATTTTGCACTCTTGTCCATCACTTGACACAAGGATTTTTTGATCTATAATTGATCATAGCATACCTTGTACTGTTCATGCCTTACAAACCATCAGATTCAGTAAAAGTTCTTATTGTAAAAATGGTGTTAATTTTGCCCCAACCAATCAGTCTTATTTAACATTTAAAAGCTCCACCATTTTTAAAGATAAAAACTTTGATTAAATAACCCATGTGTCCATCAATTTTCTACTTCTGACTCTTCTGCCCAGTGGCCACAAATTTTCCATCTTGCCGGTCAGGCTTTTGTTCAATAAACTCCAAACACCGAGGGGGAGTTAGCGCAAATTAGTGCAACTTTAACTCTTATTTAGCACCGGATACGCGAGTTACGCAAAAGACATTGCGTTTGCCACTACTTTTAGCGCATGATTTTAATGCAGACTAACAGCCGGTGCTAAAAATCATGCAATCCCATGTGCACTAATGCGATATTGAATCGTGTAAGGGAGATTTACCTGGAGCTATAATGGCTCTGGGTAAATCTCCCCCAAGAGTCTAGTTTTTGGGCAAATTGGAGAAATTGATTTTTGGAAGATAAGATCAAAGAGATCAAATCTTCCAAAAACATTAATCCATGTCTGTCCAGCCTAATACCGGCTTAACACCTATAAGACATTAGATTTGGTGTTGAATTCATCATTCAGTCATCAAATTTAAATAATGTCTAAAGTCACACTACTTTTCTGTCGGTCCTGGCCATTTTAAGTCTATCACAAAAAGATCGGAACAGGTTGGAATATCAACTGAACATCATAAGAATGTTGGAAGGTAATAATCCTTGTGTTTGGCTAGCATTAACACATAAAAAAGATGGTGACTCACATTCTCTTTGACTTCCTTTGCTTCCAATTGGCTGATCTCTAGTCAAATGAATGGGAGTTTGTGCATGCGATGGCAAAATATTATTAAAGGGGAACTAAAGACTCCTATTGTCTATTGAGACAACCATGTCCCAATAAACAGCACATTCACAAAGAAACAAGCCATGTCTCACTTCCCCCCATGCTGTGGCGATGGTTAATTAATGATAATCTGTGGGTACTAGTGGTCAACTCCATAATTCATCCTCTGATGTGCGGGGATTCTTACGGGAGATTCAATAAAAAAAATGGCGTTAAAATGGTGCTAATTTTGCCCCAACCATTTAGATCTTATTAAAAATTTGAAAGCTAACATACGATTGGTTAGGGCAAAATTAGCACCATAAAACTTTTATTGAATAATTAATGTATGCTGCAAACTTCATGTGCTCTCTAGGACACAACAGATCAAACCAAAAGTAATCTTTGCATTTTTTTCTAACAAGCATGGAGGAAAAGGAATTCTTGGATTTGAACCTGTGTCCTCAAGGACACAACAATACAATAAACAATAAAATAGGTACATTTAAAATCTCTCAGGCTCATTTACCCAGAGCCGCTATCGAGCTGGGTAAATGCTCCTTCTGCATTTAATAATGCTTTGTGAATGTGGGTAAATCCAGTTAAGGGATTTACCCACTGCAGGATTTTAACGCCAGCTGTTTGCTGGCGTAAAAGCCTGCGCTACAACTAGCGCAAACACGATATTAAATCGAGAGCGTCGGATGCGCGGTTGATTTTTGTGTAACCCGCTCATCCAACGTTAATATTGAGTAAGTAAATACAACTTACTAGAAAAGAACTTACACTGTATAGTGGTTTTTGGGAGAAAAGCTTTTACATTAGAATTTAAAAAAAATAGGTTTAGTTCTCCTTTAGGATATAACCTTTGCCCCACTAAGCATGCCGTTTGCCTATTTATCCCTTTGTTTGTACGGGCAGTATAGTCTAAAAATCCCAAAGACATTTCCTCTCTAGCATTGGCTGGAACCCAGTGCTCCAGGCATTTGTTTCTATCAACTGCACTCTCGGACACTATTATCTTCTTTAAAGGGTATCTCCACTGAGGAAAAAGCATTTTTTTTTTGGTTTATTTTAAATACACCATCCCCCAACCCTTTCCCAGAATTCCTTTCGTTTGATTGCAGAAGCATGGGAAAGTTGTGCAGGTTCCTGGGGGTGTTGCTTCCCCTGTGCTGGGAGTGCTGTCACTCAATGTGCATCATCATGGTAGCAGACACACCCCCTTGCTGCAGTAAGAAATCCTTTCCTCCCTACTCTCAAGTTTATTTTTCCACTGATTATGCAGAGAGAACGGGAAGGAAAAGTTAACCCTCTTCCCACACTACTGTAACAAATACAGGGGAACTTGTGTTTTTTAATAAAGATTGTTTGTGTCTAACTCTAAGATTGATTTCATAGGGGATGCTGGGAATATGAGGCAATCTGGTATGGAGGGAGTGGAGAGAGAAAAAGGAAGTACCTGATTACTCCTCCTTATATGTGAGGTCAGCAGCTTGCTGCTGTGATGGTCATGTGATTGTTCCTCCATTTAGCTTGGAGGTGTGTGTGTGTGTGTGTGTGTGTGTGTGGTGTGTGTGTGTGTGTGTGTGTGTGTGTGTGTGTGTGTGTGGTGTGTGTGTGGGTGTGTGTGTGTGTGTGTGGTGTGTGTGTGGTGTGTGTGTGTGTGGTGTGTGTGTTGGTGTGTGTGTGTGTGTGTGTGTGTGTGTGTGTGTGTTGTGTGTGTGTGGTGTGTGTGTGTGTGGGTGTGTGTGTGTGTTTGTGTGTGTGTGTGTGTGTGTGTGTGTGTGGTGTGTGTGTGTGTGTGTGTGTGTGTGTGTGTGTGTGTGTGATCGACAGACAGCGTCCCGACGGATCCTCTCACATCTGCACATGCACTAAGGAAAACATGCGTCGGACATTTTACATACAGGCAGTCAATGAAAGTGGGCGGACCTGCACCATCCACAGCGTTGTGGGACAAACTCATTGGGATTTCTTCTAAACTACTGCTCAAAGACACAGGATACTGCAGGTACATTTCCACCATCCACATATCTATCCTTACAACCCAGGTGACTTTTAGCAGTGGAGATACCCTTTAACAACAAAACAAATTAGTACAAAATTAAACCCAAATAACAGAATCAAACCAAATGTACATTACTAACCTATTGTAAGTTAAAAACCTACTAATTCTGGGGGCACTGAAGAGATCATTGTCTTTAAAGAACCATTCCTGCTTTTAGCCAGATTGAATGTTCAAAGGAGCAGGGACATTGAAAAGTCTTTCTTCTTTGGTAAGCTAATAATCCTCTAGCATTTCTTTTTGCAAAATAAGATAAGCTCAAGGAAAGGAAACAGACTAAATTTAATGAACAAATTTTAATTAAGCCCCTTTCAAATACATGGGATTGCTAACGTGTTACGCAATGCTATAAAGTATTATGTTCACTCTATCACATCCTACATCAGGATGTCGAACTTGAAAACTCCAGGGAGCATTTATCCAGAGCCACTATCACTCCGGGTAACTCTCCGCAACAGATTTAAAGGTTATCTCCAGTGGTTAAAACCACTGACTGGCCTATCACTTTGTCACAATGCAATTCGGATTTAAGTTCCCCAGCTGTGCCTTACCTCCTGTTCTTCAATAAAACATTCAGGAGCCAGGAATGAAGGTAATCAACTTACCTGATCTCTTGCTCCTCTGTTGTGTCCTCTGACAGGTGCCGAAGCTTAAACTATGCGCATATGCGTTGCATAGAAACAGAGAGGACCTGTCAGAGGACATGGCGGAGGAGTGCTAGACCAGGTAAGTTGGTTAACTTCATTCCTGGCTCCTGAACATTTATTGAAGAATGGAAGGTAAGCATAGCTGAGGCACATTAAATCCGAATCACATTGTGATAGGCCAGTGCTAAATCCTACTTTCTTCTTATGGGTGTTACTGTAGTCTAAACTCTCTCTTGAGAAGGCTTTAAAGCGTTGGGACTATCTGAGACACATTCTTTGTCTAGCAATAGACAGGCAATCTACTGAAAGCAAAGTGAATTTTTCTGCATTGTGCGTGTAACAAGCACTTGCAGTGTTTTTAGCTTACAGTGCACAAAACAACAATATTTCTATCTACATTATAGTTGACATTCTCTTTAATAACCAATCACTGTCTAATGGTAGCTGTTGCCTTACTTCTGCAACCATTCTGCAAATGGAAACCGAGTTTACACATATTATCTACATCAAGGGAAAGGTTTTTTGTTTGATTCTTATAAAAACAGATACATCCCTATGCAATTCTGCATACACATGGCCCAATCCTGGCTTTGTGTTCTACTATTAAACTACTGGCTCAATGCTGGATCACTGCTTAATTACCAGATTTTTATTTTAACCTTTATATGTCCCCTTTTTAGGGTTTCCAAAAAGTCACAGAAAAGACTTTTGGGTAATATGTTTTCTTTGTAAAAATTCAAGATTTTGTAACTACAACTCCCAGCATCTCTAGGGAGCCAAAAGTTCAAATCAAATTTAGAAAGACCTATTTAGATTAAAATGCCGCTGCACGGAGGATGCTTCTCTGAGAATTCCCCCATTAGTGTGTAAATAAATATGTGCATGGTGTCACTTTGAACATACAACATTGCTATGTATAGCCGCCAATACACAGGGAATTTCAACACTGATTAACCAGGAATCTTCAGGATTCAACAGAATTGCTGCCAATTGTACATTGTACACACCCAGGGATGGGATTGTTCGAGACCCTCATCCCCTGCAATACATGTTGTGTGTTTATTGGCATTTTGTGGTTTTTTATATCCATTGGGCTGGATCTATGATCCATAGACATTTCTATCTTTCCATCATTTCTAGTTTATTCCTTTAAAAGTGGAATTGGAATCACAATATGTGAACATTTGAATATTGAAATCACACACAGTGCAGTAGGGTTTGAGATCAGCTGATATATTTTGCCCCACAGTTTAATATATACAACGTTTAAAACAATTTGCCGCCACAGCTTAAAGGACATGTAAACTGGGGCAAACCATGTTTTGACTATCACACAGTAATTAGGATTAATTACCAACAATCTTAAATCTGCTTTTTATTTTTTTCTCTGACCTTCCTATCCCTTGTTTCTTAGCTCTGGGAGTTTTAATTTTTAAAGAGGGCGGCACAGCTAGTCAGTAATGAACTGTCAACATCCAGCCCCTCCCCCTGGCTCACTACATGTAAAACTATCCATTCTATAACAGTAAAGCTTATTTCTCTGTCATGGCTAATTGATTCAGCATTAAGATCGAAAGGTAATAACATTATCTGTTGCTCTGTATCTTTCTGTGCAGATAACCCCAATCCTGCAGTTCCACTATAGCACAAAATTACTGGTGAATGCTATCGACTGAGTGGGTCACAGATCATCTCCACGCTCATGCTCCACACTCTAGCTGTGCCTCAGTTTTGGGAGGGGGTGGATACATAGAGAGGAGACATGCATACTAACTAGGAGTGAGCTCCAGACATGAGGAGATCTATTGACAGGGAGCACTGAGAGCAAAAAGGGTTCAAGTTCCTGACAGACTAAAAATATAGAAAGGATAAAGACAAGGCCTTTTTTTTTAAATTTAGTGAATAATACTGTATACAAGGTTTTATCATTTGTTCTACAGGTTAATAATATACAGTGTTTACCATATTTTGCCCTATAGCTTTATATACAGCGTTTACCATATTTTGCCCTACAGCTTTATATATACAGCGCTTACCATATTTTGCCCTATAGCTTTATAATATACAGCGTTTACCATTTTTGCCCTATAGCTTTATAATATACAGCGTTTACCATATTTTGCCCTATAGCTTTATAATATACAGCGTTTACCATATTTTGCCCTATAGCTTTATAATATACAGCATTTCCCATATTTTGTTCTACAGCTTTCTAATATACAGCGTTTACTATGTTTTACTCTACAGCTTTGTAATATACACCGTTTACCATATTTTGCCCTATAGCTTTATAATACAGCGTTTACCATTTTGCCCTATAGCTTATAATATACAGCGTTTACCATATTTTGCCCTATAGCTTTAATATACAGCGTTTATCATATTTTGCCCTATAGCTTTATAATATACAGCGTTTACCATATTTTACTCTACAGCTTTGTAATATACACCGTTTACCATATTTTGCCCATAGCTTTAAATATATAGCGTTTACCATATTTTGTTCTACAGCTTTGTAATATACAGCGTTTACCATATTTCGCCTTACAGCTTTATAATATACAGCGTTTACCATATTTTACCCATAGCGTTTACCATATTTCGCCCTACAGCGTTATAATCTACCGCGTTTACCATATTTCACGCTGCAGCTTTATAATATACAGCGTTTTACCATATTTTCCCTATAGCTTTATAATATACAGCGTTTACCATATTTTGCCCATAGTTTTATAATATACAGCGTTTAGCATATTTTGCCCTATAGCTTAAAATATACAGCGTTTACCATATTTTGCCCTAAAGCTTATAATATACAGCTTTACCATATTTTACTCTACAGCTTTGTAATATACACCGTTTACCATATTTTGCCCTATAGCTTTAAATTACAGCGTTTACCAATTTTGTTCTACACTTTGTAATATACAGCGTTTACCATATTTCGCCTACAGCTTTATAATATACAGCGTTTACCATATTTCGCCTTACAGCTTTATAATATACAGCGTTTACCATATTTTGCCCTATAGCGGTTACCATATTTTGTTCTACAGCTTTATAATCTACAGCGTTTACCATATTTCGCCCTACAGCTTTATAATCTACAGCGTTTACCATATTTCGCCCTACAGCTTATAATCTACAGCGTTTACCATATTTCACCCTACAGCTTTATAATACAGCTTTACCATATTTTACCCTACAGCTTTATAATATACAGCGTTTACCATATTTCGCCCTACAGCTTTATAATATACAGCGTTTCCATATTTGCCCTATAGCGGTTACCATATTTTGTTCTACAGCTTTATAATCTACAGCGTTTACCATATTTCGCCCTACAGCTTTATATCTACAGCGTTTACCATATTTCACCCTACAGCTTTATAATCTACAGCGTTTACCATATTTCACCCTACAGCTTTATAATATACAGAGTTTACCATATTTTACCCTACAGCTTTATATATACAGCGTTTACCATATTTCGCCCTACAGCTTTATATATACACGTTTACCATATTTTGCCCTATAGCGGTTACCATATTTTGTTCTACAGCTTTATAATCACAGCGTTTACCATATTTCGCCCTACAGCTTAATAATCACAGCGTTTACCATATTTCACCCCTACAGCTTTATAATCTACAGCGTTTACCATATTTCCACCTACGCTTTATAATATACAGAGTTTACCATATTTTACCCTACAGCTTTATAATATACAGCGTTTACCATATTTCGCCCTACAGCTTTATAATATACAGCGTTTACCATATTTCGCCCTACAGCTTTATAATATACAGCGGGACCGGCTGCCGTGTCTGTGATTGCCTTGAGGCAGCTAATCACGCGCGGCTGCCGGCTGCTCACAACGGCAAAGGAGAGAGGTAAGGTAAGTAATGATCGGGGGACTTTCTGATGATATAATCATAGTGGTTGTGGCAGGGGGAACATGAACTATATTACATAAAAATGGATTTACGCTAGGGGGAGGAGACCAAAGCGGGTGGAGAGGGAGGGGGGAAGGGCTCTCCTGCACATGCCTCAAACCTTGTCGAGGTTGAGGCAGACCAGGAGCAGGACAGATCCTACACTGCAGTTTCCTGGACTTTGGAGGGGCATAGCAGGAGAACCATTTGGAACAGAAATGTAAGGTAAGGATTTTATTAAACTACAGAGTGGGGCCAGTATAGGTTAATTTTTTTAGTTTTGGGGGTGGACATGCCCTTTAAGAATCTTTTTTTCACACATAGGGTCTGGTATGGAGTGTTTTTACTGTACATTTGCGTCTTGTTCTTTTAGAATTTGATTTTACATATTAAGGATTCATGGTCTCTTTTCGTCTTGCACAAATGTACTTCATTTGGGGGGATGATCTTTAAAGGCAAAGTTTACCCCAAAACTACTATTGTTATTAAATCACACCAAGTTAATTAAAAAGCACGGTATCTCATCTTCTTGTGTTGTGGCTCCTGAAATATCTACACAAAAGTGAATGCGGTTTACCATAAAGCATAAATGCAATACTGGTGGCTGTAAATTATTATGCCGTACCACATAAAAACCTGGATAATTGAAAATTAACAAATTCCGTGACTATTAATAGTAAAATCAATCTTAAACCATAAATCAATAAAAAGACAGCCATCGCACTTTATAATTATCTTTCACAGACATAGAAAGGGCGCTATGTAAAGTTAATGGATGTTTTGTTTATGAAAAAAATCAAAACTGATATTTTCCTAACCTGTACTTATGGTTTATTGCAGTTGATGCAATAGCAAGTTAGCATAATCCTGACTGCGACCTCGCATGTCTCTTACTGAGGAAAATTGCATAGATTTACTTACACACAGGAGCCAACAAACACACCACTTTTCTGTACACATTTAGCGTCTTGGGTGAGATTGATTCTGCTAACTACAATTCACTTGGGTATACCAAAGACTCTTGATGATGTACATAGCTCTAGAAACCTGATCTGTGGTTTATGAATATTTTATTGATTGCCCAATTGACAACAGAACATATCTTTCCGGAAATTCGAAGGAGTTGCTCTAAGTGCCACCCACACTCTAAACCGGAAGATTTGAAACATAAACTGCGTATTATCTTTCCTGTGGCTGTGGAAGGTAAAATAGAGGTAAAATAAGACCTGAAATTATCAGCAGAGCTCTCCAATTTTCTCTGCTAACTGGCAGATATGTAGGTATGCAACTAAGCTTTTTTCAACAGAGGCAATTTGAGAAAATGCTCAGTACTACGGAATAATGTTTGCTATAGGTAATTGCCGGTCTCTTTGCTTTTATTCTTTGCATATTCAGGCTCCAAGCAAAGGGGTCTTTTTCCATTAATAACATTGCTTTTTCTATTGTTACTGAGACCAAGACAAACCATAATGGTTAGTTTACCTTAAAGGAAAAGGATAAATATAAATTGATGTTTCTGATAGAACATGAGTTCCAAACCTTTCCATGCCTAGATTAGAAAATAAATTCATAGCGACACATTAGCAAAGCTGAACAAAGACAACGATTTTACCCCCAAGAAAGGTACAGTTACATAAAGGGGATGTTTAGTGGAAAAAAATATTTTTATTTAAATCATGTACCATATTACACACACCTAGGTATTCTACAGTATATTGTCTTCATTTATGAAAGATCTATTTATTTCAAACCCTTCGCTATGCTTTGATGTGATCAGTAGCTGCCATTTCTGGTTCTGCAATGGCCAATCTTTTTCAGGTTGCACCACTTCCAACAGTAATTCTACTGATTGGCTGTTGGATGGATCTCTATGAGCAACTGAACCAACCCAGGGACAGACACGAAACAGACCCTATAAAGGCAAGTGAGGAAGTCAGTACTTTGGAACTATTTATGAATGGATATAGAATCAATGGATAGGCAGACTATAGTCATTGAAATATAAAAATACTGCCTTTTTTCCTTTAAGGGTATGTTTTTGTGCTGACCTTCCCATTAAAGTGACCTTATAAGACATCATACAAGAGTCTTCAGATCATTGTTATAACTTAAAACAAGCTACAAGCAAATACGAAAACAACCCACACAGTTACAATAGACCACAGAGTTTATAATTATCCTTAATCAATCAACCAGCAAACAGCTAATGGGGATGGAATTTTATAGCAAGACAATGAAGTGGTTATTGAAATTTCAGTTTGGTGATTAATGCAGATTTAAGGTTACCGATCAATTACATATTTGCAACTATAACCAATTACATAAAGTCCAAATAGCAAGTGAAGGTATGCGGGGTAATGAATTAGCCCTCTGAACTGAAGATAAAGGATTACTGCAACTAAAGTGAACGAAACTGGTAGGTTTGTGTCCCAACAGCAGTTTCCGCAAAAGTTCCGAAAATCTGATTCAAACCCAATTGATTTGGAATTTTTGGAATTTCTAATCTCAATTTTTTGATTTTTTCAGTGGGGAAATGAATATTTTCAATAGGAATTTTCGAATTCTAAGATTTAATTTTTGATTTTTCGATGAAATGTTCAGATCCAGGTGTCTATAAACTATTGTTAGTCTAATGATGGACAGTCTGTAGTTTTAATAAGGGGAGGAGAATTTGTCTTTGAAGGGTATCTCCACCTATAAAATAAACTTTTTTCTAGTGAGGGGACCCTAGCCCACCCCAATCGCCATATTTGTTTGCTAAAAGAATCATCCGGACTGTACTTACAGTGCTTCGTTCCCCCGCGTTCTAATCCAGCCCTCTGATTGCTGGAAAATGCAAGCCAGGGCCGACCAGCTAAGTGGCAGCCAATCACAGATGTGGCTCTGGTATGCAGAACACTAGGGGAAGGAAGCTCTGTAGTATATTCCTGATGAATGTTTTAGCAAACGAACACGGAGTTGGGGTGGCTAGGGTCTCCTACACTACAGAAAAAGAGTTTTAAGTAGGGCACCAGGCAGAAAGGGATCCAGAGGGAGGAACCTCTCAGAGGACAGGGAGGGGCGGACAATTTTTACACACAGACGGGCTCCTACTCTTCACTTTCTGGCAAACACTGCAGGAGAACCATTTGAAGCTCTCTAATGAGGCAAGGTGAAGCACATTACAGAGCAGCATCATGTAGCGAGGCAGCAGTTTTGATGCCAGAGGGGGGAAAAATAATTCTGCACTCATGTGCCAGGGCCCGGATGTCAGGGGAAACTCAAATGCCATTTGCAAAAAACACACACCTTCGGGAGGTACTGTCACTTTAATTAGCAGGGGAAGCCGTGACTTTCATTGCATAACAGAATGCAGGTATGACTCCCCCCCCTCCCTTCTGACTGGCAATTCATTTAATCAAAATCAGTGTCTGTCAGCCCTGCAGATCAAAAACAATGTTGGGCATCATTTACCAGTCAATTAGGCATTATTTACCAGTTATTCAGTTATGTTTATAAAGCCCCTCACACTTCTGGACAAGCCACACCCACTTCGAGACAAAGCATCACCCACTACAATTATAAAACCACACCCTTCCTGTGGAAAGGGGGGGCAGCATTTGGAGTTTTTTTGGGGTGCCCAAAAGTCTAGAGACGGCCCTGTTTGAAGCAATGATGTAAGGTAAGGATTTTTAACACTTCACAGTCAGTAGTGGGTCAGTAGTGGGCAAAATTTTAGTTTTGGGGGTGGACATGCACTTTAAATGAGTAGAAATAATGGGGTTGTTGCCATAAGAGGTGCTAAAGTTTGCCTGTGCTACTAATGTGCAGCAACAAATTTTACTGGGTTGCTGCAGATCGGCTGGGTACAACCTGGATGACAATTGTCCCGGCCGACCAGTAATGTTGGCACAGGGAAAAGTGTAAGGGTATTCCTTACTGCCATGCTCTGTCTTTGTTAATATATTTTGGTTTCTATAATAAAAGTAGTTAAATTTAGGATTACACTCGGCAGCAGACTGCTTTGTGAAAATGTCTTTATATAAAGCTAGTAATGTTTAAATGAGCCAATACATATTAAATTCAGCATAAAGCGGGGCCTTTAATAAGATGTGCTAATTGCTGCAGCATGTGTGGATCATGGTTAGCCAACCTTGAGGCCTGGGTTTCATGCCCACCAGTCTACACCTGCAGACAAATTATGTTTAGCGCTATGTAAGAAAATAAATACGTTCCAGCATACAATCTGGCAAATTGATGTCAGTTCCCTGTGCCTACCTGTAATGCAAGAATAGAAGTAAAATTAGATATTGAGGGAATGTGGTAAGAAGAACTCCTAACTACATCATTTACTGGGTAATCTGCCTGTCAATAAATATCGTAGGATCGGTACATTTATCATATTTAGTCTGAACACTATTCTCCTTGATTCTCCGTTTAAGGGACAGTGCTTGTAAATGGAAAGGAATTTCTGTATGCTACCTAAGCAATCATACAGTACATTAAACGTTCTAAATAAACTGTGACCTGCAGGATTTACTACCTCGAGCACTGTCCTATTTAAATCACTAAATCAATAGCAGGGATTGAATAGTAAATGTGTAGGCAGCCATAATTCTACTTACAAAACAGGTACCAGCTGATTCTTTACATAATGGGGTTTTCTGGTTATTTGGAATGTGCATTTAAAAATCCCAAATTTATGTTATTAAATATCCACAGGCATTGAAGGTCTACCTGTGAAGGTGGGTAAACTATATATTAGGCAGAAATAAAAACGAATAATTATTAGGGAAATTGGAAATATCACAATTAGGGAAATATATGGGTGAGTTATAAATAATAGGGTTTGCTAGACATCTTCTGTAACAATCTTTGCTCAATGTGTAGCACCCACAATGCGGACATAGGGATGAATCTTGATTGTGGGTACATCAAAAGAACAAATTCATAGGGCACTTCCAGACTTACTAAAAATGTTTTTTATTATAACACATGTGATGTTTCGGTGTGACACGCACCTTCTTCAACAAGTATCCCTTGTTTCAGAATAGCCCTTGTTAAAGGAATAGCTCACTATTAACTAAACTTTTTTTTGTTCATTAATTGAAGAACAGGAGCTATGTCTCCCATTCTTCAATTACCAATACTGGAGCTGGAAATGAAGATGCAATTCACACTGACTCCTTTGACAGGTCCGACTGCTTCCATGTAAATATACTATAGCGTGATGCCACACATCCTGTTGCTTAACCTTCTCTATATTACTAAATATATTGCCAACATCATTCGGTGCTTACAATCACATTTATATATTCCATCAGACTCTGCCCTGAAGAGCTTACAATCTAAGCACTTTATCTCATGCACACATCAGTACACATTTTTTTCATGCACTGAGGAAACCCACACAAACACAGGGAGTACATACAAACTCTTGAATGTTACAACAATAATGTACTGGTGGAAATATTTGCACTATCAAGATTTTGAGGCCCAACTCTGGCTCCATTGTACGCTGGGACATCCTTCAAAACCTACGGTGAGAGCAACTGGTTGGCCATGCGTCCAACTTTATGCTGTGAAATTAGTTGATGTTTCCTTGGGATAATATTAATACACTGTACATAACAATAGATTGATCATTATGTATACATTTCCTGGAGAACATGTCAACATGACACTTGTAACAAAAAAATCCATAGCACACACTAACCTATGGCTAGTTGATATCTACGGTTTATGATAAATTTAATTAAAATATCCCAAGCTAGAATTCACACGTACCCGGGTATTTACTGATTAATCTATGAGAGAATGCAGTCACTCACTGACAATGTTATTTAGTGTGTAGACCCACATGTCATGCCTAACCAAAGCTGAGTATTTATCCACTCTAGAAGCTGCTGTAACACTGGAAACCCCGTTACTCACTGCAGGATTTTAGCTGCCGTTAAAACCCAGTGCTAAAACAGCTCAAATGCGATATTAAATTTCGAATCGGATGCGCGGGTGAGTTCCACCCTAATATGGAATTAAAGTCACACTACTGGTAGCGAACTCCATAAATTTGCCCAGCGGCTCTGGGTAAATCAGCCCCTGGAATAGATCTTATCAACCTTTTCTACCTTTCAGTGTACCCAGAACTTACCTACCTTGTAATGGGCGGGCTTGCTCTCCTGCATGTCCCTTTAATCAATAAGAAGTTAGCACCAGGTACCATAAATATACGCACATTTCCAGGGCTCATTGTATTATTTTCGGGTGGAATGAACCATCAGCAGACACTTTTCTACCTTTCTGCCTTTGATCATTTTTCTAGAGATGTTGCAATCTCAATCTTACACAGCTCAGCTAATTTTAAGGAGCAGATGTGTGTTGCACAGCTACTTAGAGAACCATTACATATCCAGTTGTATGCAGAAAGAGAAAGCACTGCAGAATTTCAATATGCCCAACATTAAAAAAAACATTCCTATCAGATCCAAGCAAAATCCAGTTTTCAGGTAGTAGATAATTTAAGTCCCGTCAGCAGGTCATAAAAAGAAAATCTAGAAAATCCAGAATTCAGGGGTGTAACTACCAGGGGGAGCAACCTTGAGAGGGCCCGGGAGCCAAGGGCCCCATGTTCTTAGTTTTCATATGACTGATATGTCTCCCCCAGATAACCACTGTGGATGAACACGGATAGGGGCCCCCATCATAGTTTTGCTGAGGGACCAGTGATTTCTAGTTATGCACTGTCAGAGTTTGCAGATTCTAATAAGATAACACCATGTCTACGTATTTTCCAAAATTGGAAAGCAATCATAAAAATATCACTTTACTAGATCCCACCGTATACGCTCTGAACACATAGACAAACAAAGAGTGCTGGAAGCATCATTTAGAAAGGCTACAGGACCAAGACCATTAACACCAGCATCAATGCAGCATTAAAAACCCAGAAAACTCTTGCAGTAGAGAGAAAATCCAGTACTAGGAGGTTTGCGCAAAATCAATAAAGAGTTAAGACGATTACAACTCAGGATTACACTTTAAAATAATTTTTCCCAGAGACCCTATCCTGGCACAAACGACTCCAGAGGGATAGGGCTGTGTGTATCAGTGCTTGTCTGGTCCCATAGGGATAGGGGCTGTGTGTATCAGTGCCTGTCAGACTTCAGAGGGATAGGGGCTGTGTGTATCAGTGCTTGTCTGGTCCAAAAGGGATAGGGTCTGTGTGTACCAGTGCCTGTCAGACTCCAGAGGGATAGGGCTGTGTGTATCACTGCCTGTCAGACTCCAGAGGGATAGGGCTGTGTGTATCAACAGTTACATAGTAACATAGTATTGGAGGTTGAATAAAGACATACGTCCATCTAGTCCAAGCTTGATACCCATCCCATAATGTCTGTATAACAGTTACATAGTAACGCAGTATTTGACATTGTATAAAGTCATATGTTCATCTATTCTAGTCCAACCTTTATACCCTTCTCATAATGCCTGACCAACAGATACATAGTAACATAGTAATGTAGGTTGAATAAAGACATACATACATCTAGTCAAGCCTTTATTCCCATCCCATAATGTCTGTATAACAGTTACATAGTAACATAGTATTGGAGGTTGACTAAAGACATACATCCATCTAGTCCAATCTTTATACCCATAATGTCTGTATAACAGTTACATAGTAACATAGTATTGGAGGTTGTATAAAGACATACGTCCATCTAGTCCAACCTTTATACCCATCCCATAATGTCTGTATAACA